>PVLC010000159.1:182701-201933 GCA_004027655.1 Graphiurus murinus
CTCTCTCTCTCTCTCTCTCTCTCTCTCTCTCTCTCTCTCTCTCTCTCTCTCTCTCTCTCCCCTTTGAGACTAGGGATTGAACCCAGGGGCATTCTACTTCCAAGATACATCCTCAGCCCTTATTTATTTTTTGTTTTGAAATAGCATCTCACTAAGTTTCTGAGGGTCTCACCACATGTATTCAAGACCCTAAAAAGCAGTTACAGTTTGGCTAGAATAGTAGATGTCTTCATTCATTTTTTTCTCCTCTTCCTACAGAACTTTGTGGCTATATCTTCTTCTTCCTATCCTCTGGGATTCATAACCTCAGGCGATCACCAGGTAGCAGGTGGAGGCAAAAACTAAGTGGCTAGGCCTAGGGATAAGAGAAGAAGATCCCAGGCCCACATCGCCTAGTGCTGATAGTTGAGCTCTCTCTCCAGCCTGGAATGAGGTCTAATGGAAGACAGGACACAGCGGTGCTACCTGGAATCAGCACGGCCACTGCCAGCTGGCCTCTGGCTCTGTTCCTTCTGAGCAGCAGCCAAGGAATGACCACAGTGAGGCAGAGTGTGAGAGGTAATAGGAGAGAAGAGAGACCCGGGGGGTAAGGGACTGGGGGGAACCCAGCAGAAAGGAAGCCACCCTCTAGGAGCCCTGGCGTCATGGAAACTGGCCCTGCCTGCCACTCTAGCTGTCCTCAAATGCTATAAATAGTCAGCCTCAGTATCAGCTATGGCCAGACCAGACCAGCGGCACAGGCCAACGCTGAGAGGAAATGAATTTGGCAGGGAAGGATGGAGTCACAAAGAAGTGGATGAGTGGCATGAGGTGGGGCTGAGGGGGCCTTTGCCTGTTCCTACTGCATAACACATTAGATCACTGGCATAGAGCCCTTCCGAATTCTCCAGCCTGCCCCTTGTCCAATCAGACTGTCCCCCATCCCTCTACCTTCTTTATTCTATCTCTGTAGTTGGCTGTGGCTTTCTGCCATACTTTTAAACCTTATCTCAAGTTCCGTCTTCTCCAAGAAAGAAGTCCAAAAGGCCATCTCCAGAAGAAAATAGTCTAGTTGAGGTGCTGACACTTGGGTGTGGGTGTCCCTGC
This sequence comes from Graphiurus murinus, assembly GCA_004027655.1. Classification (NCBI taxonomy): domain Eukaryota; kingdom Metazoa; phylum Chordata; class Mammalia; order Rodentia; family Gliridae; genus Graphiurus; species Graphiurus murinus. The sequence goes on from PVLC010000159.1 coordinate 183,788, forward strand.
TAGTGTAGCAGGGAGATCTGGCCCTTCGAATCTCCATGAGTCATGGGCCGAAGTAGTCCCTGGGATCCTAGGAATCTCTGAATAACCTTCTACCCCACTCCTCCAGATCCTACAGCTCTTCCCCTCCTTCTCCACCCAAGTTTTGTAACGTTCCCTGTTTGCTGAGAGATTTTAGGGAGGTGTCTTAAATTCTCTAGTCCTGTTATAAGCCGAGTCCCCTGGTCTCAGAGGTAGTTCATTGTGCAGAATATTTTATTAAGGAGGATCCTTAGAAGCCGGGTGTGGTGGTGCACGCTTGTAATCCCAGTACTTGGGAGGTTTGTGGCCAGCCTCAGCTACTTAGTGAAGCTCTCTGAAACTTAGTGAGACCCTATTTCAAAATAATTAAAAAATAGGACTGGGGGTGTAGCTCAGAGGTAGAATGCCCCTGAGTTCAATCCCCAGTACCAAAAAAAAAAAAAAAAAAAAAAAAAAAAAAAAAAAAAAAAAAAAAAAAAAAAAAAAAAAGGAAGATCCTTAGACTCTAAATGTGTGAGCAGGGAGAAGGATAGGAGGATGGATTGGGCAGGGTGGGGAAAAAAGAGCTGCTGTGTACTCTCTATTGCTTTGACCTACAGGGAGCCCTGGATCAGAAGGTCCTATCAGAGTTATGATGTGTGAAGCCCAAACGGCCAGTCTTTTACTCCACCTGGATCAATCACCCAGAGCAGGCAACCTGGGGGAGGTGAGCCCTGGGGCAGCTGCTCTCTGTGGCACAGGCAGTCCAGGAAGGGGCTAAATGCTAAAGGCTGGTCACCTCCCCGCAGCTGGGACAAGGGGGATCCGGGCAGTGCCCCACCCAGCCTTCTCGTAGGTTTATTTATTATTTCACTGGGCTCTGAAATGCAGCCACACATGTAAGTTCCAAGCACGTACTCGAGCTCACAGATGCTGCTTAGTGAATGAGGACAATGTTTATTACATAGATATTGGGCCAGCATCTGTTGGGTAACCCTGACCCCAGGCCTCCTCATTTCTCTTGGGGAGGGGGTCACGGGTAGCGTCATGTGAGCTAATGTCTCAACTGTAGACTTTTGAAGTTTCTCTAGATGAGGCTGTATAGACAGTCACAGTAATACAATAAAAGAAATGAACAATATTAATGGTATCTTTTCATTCAGATCCCATTAGCAGAAAAATGATATTTTAAAAATAATTCATTAATAACTTCGTAAACAACATCATTATATTACATTGTCCTTTTGTCTTCTTTCATATAAACATTCAATCTGAGCAACCTTATCTAGAATGCTGTTTTGGAATTTCATCTTCTCCTTTTGATATTCAGGAATGCTTGAGAAATGATAATGGCCCAGGCTTTCCTCTGAGAATACTGTTGTCACCTGTCCAGGTGAGAGGGACATCAAGAGGCAAGTGGGCGACATAGCTGTGGCCCTTAGTTAACCCCTCAATTCTTCCCCACCAGGTACAGGGCTGGCCTCTGACCTGCCAGCTTTTAGGGAACGCCACCTGGTGCCCAGGTGTCCTTATGTCCGGAAATGCGACGGAGCATGCTCTCTGCAGCTGAAACCTGAGAGGCGCCCAAGCCTGAGTAGCGCTTCAGGATTTCCCCTGGGGAGGAGCAAGGAGCTGGAGAAAAGACAAAAAGACAAATGAGGAGCCCAGTTCCCTGCTCAGTCCCCTGAACAGTCTTGGGCACCTCTCCCCACCAGAGCGAGTATGGAGTGTGCTGGAACTTGGGGACAAGAGGACCCTGGGAGCAGAGTCGGTGCGGGGAGATAGAACCTGGCAGGCAAAGTTGTGTTTGTTTTGCTAGGCTCAGAGCCTGGGTTTCGGTTTTTACCGAAAGGAGAAGAGAGTTACTCAGATGTCTTTTGACCCGAGCGCCCTGGGGCAGGTAGTTGCTCTGGTTTGGGGATGTGGGACCCGTTGGGTGCCCCCACTCAGCTGTGCTGAAACTAGAGCTAGGACAGCTCTCTGCCTGGCTGGGCAGAGCCGGCCTCGCTCAGATCTCAGAGTAGATCCCAGTCCAAGGCTCCTTCCTCCCACAGCGCTCAGCCCTGTGAGGGGACCTGGCAGCATTTTGCAGGAACAGGGCTCAGTAGCAGGTCCTGTCTGGGTCACAACCAGTGTGGCCTTGGCCAAGTTACCTGGTCAAGTCAAGAACCTGTCTTGGACAGTAGAAGAGACGGTATAAAGTCTAGAACAACCCTACACTGGCTGTCTTTAAGAAACGGGGCTGCTGTTCCAGGAAACAGTTTCCACGCAGCGGCTCTAGACAGTCCTGGCAATAGTGTCCAGGGCTTGGGGGTTGCCAGCTCTGCAGAGGCCAGAGTGGGGGAACCTCAGCACTTCCCACCCAGTGCTCACTGTAAAACTGGAGAGATCCACTGTCCCCCTTGATTTCCAGGCTCTACCTCTCTGGCCCTCTCCCGCCCTTTGCTTCCATTTCTCCTGCATTCTTCCTGCCTTTCCCCCCCAACACCAGATGTTTGATGGAGGCTTGTTTAGGTCAACAAACTTCAATGTTATAATAATAATAATAAGGCAAACTGAAGTTCAGAGAGGTTGCTTAAGGCCATTCAGCTAGTACTGGAAAGGAGTCAAGAGTTGGAGAGAACTGGAAAGTATGAATAAGCCGGGCATGGTGATGCACACCTTGTAATCCCAGTACTTGGGAGGCTGAGACAGGAGGATCACAGGTCAGATTTCAGCGAGTTGGCAAAATCTTCAGCAACTTAGTGAGACCCTGTTTCAAAATAAAAAAGGCTGAGGATATAGCTCTGAGGTAGAATGTCCCTGGGTTCAATCCCCACCATACACACACACACACACACACACAGAGATAAATTAGTAATAATGTTTAAGGTAGGATTGCTTGTGCTTTAGGGTCGTTATTTTCTGAGCATACATCTCAGAGCTGACTGCTTGGAGGGAAGGGGAAACCAAAAAGATAAATGATAAGGTCCCTATTCTGAGAAAGACTCACATTTATTCTCCATCCAAGGAGCTGAGAATATTTTATGGTTTTTTATTTTAAAAACTTGGCATTATCATTAGAGGAAATGAACTTAAAAAATTCTCCCCAATCCCATTTCCCAATACTAGTTTTTGTACTTTATTCTATTTTTTTGTCAATAGGTAGACATACTTATTTTTAACATGTCATACACATAATTTTGCTCCACTCTTTTTATATATTTTAAATATTTTTTGAGTGGTGCTAGGGATTAAAATCAGGCCCGCACACATTCTGGGCAAGTGATCTATCACTGAGCTACACCCCCTCTTATGTTTTTTTTTGTACTGGGGAACAAACCCAGAGGTATTCTACTTCTGAGATACATCTCCAACTGTATTTTATTTTTACTCTGAAACAGGGTCTCATTAAGTTGTTGAGGGTCTCGCTGAATTGCTGAGGCTGGCCTCAAGCCTGCAATCTTCCTGTCTCAGCCTTCCAAGTACTGGAATTGCAGGTATGCACCTGGCTCTGGTTCTTCTTCTTCTTCTTGTTCTTCTTCTTCTTCTTTGTACTTTTAAAATATATTTCTCTTTCTCCTCATAGTCTTGGTTATCATTTCATGCTGCATACTTATTCCCTCATATGGCCATACCATATTTAGCCACTTTTCTGTAACTGGGTGATTCCAGTTTTTGTCATTATAAAAAATGCAGCTATAAATATCTGTGCATATATAGCTTTTTCCTTCTTTTAAATGATGTCCTTGGAATCAGTGCCCAGAGAAGGGATGACTGCTTTATAACTCTTCCTATGAATAGTCAGACTACAACTAAGGACATTTTACAAGAAAGCATAAGCAAATGAAGACTTGGTCCTCACTGGCATTTTGCTAATGCCCTAGTGCCTTATGTCGCATATAACATTGCATGGAAGAAATAATTATTGATACCTACTATGGATCAAGTCCATGCTAGCAGGACACATGGGATGAACGGAAGTCCCCCCCCCCAACTTGGGGAGCACAGAAGCTGTGACTTTTCAACCCTTTTCTCCTCACCAGGACAAAAACCATTCAAAACTGCTGCACATGCAGTCTTCGGTGGTTCCTCCCAAATCTTCAAGGACTTGAAATACAGTGTGTTTTCTAATGGACCGAGTCTTAAAAAAGGGGATGTATTTTTGTGTTAATAAAAGAGGTGGCTGGTTACTGGCTATAACTTTTTTTTTTCTTCTCATATTCAAGAAACTATTAAGATATATGGGGGTTGAGAGGGATGTCTAGGATACATAAAACCTATTTAGATATCTAAAAGTGAGCAAATCCTTCTCAAATGGGGGCATTTGGACTATGACACAATCAGACAAGAGGAGCCTTTTACTCCTCTCAGAGCTGCTTAGAAGGCTGGCAGGTAGCAAGGAAACAGAGAGCTGTGCACTTAACTGACTTTGAACAAAAGACTAGGTGACAGAATGTGCACTTAACTGACTTTGAACAAAAGACTAGGTGACAGAATGAACGTATGTCAGGAAAGCAATGGTACCCTCATGGAAGTAATGCTTGAGTGGGGTGGAACAAATACATAAGCAAAATATAGTACTGCAAAAAAAAAAATATATATATATATATATCAGAATGCCATGAATACTGAGGTAAAATTAAGGAAGGGAGAAGATAACAGCACTTTCTAGAAAGGATATTTTTTAAATTAAATTTTATTTTGTGGCAGTAGGGATTGAACCCAGGGGGTTTATCTTTCTGAGTGGCGCCCTCAGGCTTTTTTATTTTTATTTTTATTTTTTACTTTGAGACCGGGTCTCACTAAGTTTTCCAGCCTGGCCTCAAACCTGTAATCCTCTTGTCTAAGTATCCCAAGTACTGGGATTACAGGCATAGGCTGCCAAGCCAGGCTGAGAGGATATTTTATTTATTTATTTATTTATTTATTTATTTATTTATTTATTTATTTATTTATTTATTTATTTTTCAGTACTGGGTATTGAACTCAGGGACATTCTACCTCTGAGCTTCCCCCCCACCCCGCCCTATTTTTTATTCTTTATTTTGAATCAGGGTCTCACTAAATTGTGGAGGGCCTCACTAAGTAGCTGAGGCTGTCCTCAAACCTGTGATTCTCCTGTCTCAGCCTCCCAAGTACCAGGATTACAAGTGTGCGCCACCACACCCGGCTGGGAGGACATTTTAAACGGCGTTCAGAGATGGCCTCATTGAGATGACATTTGAACAGAACGCCCTGGGGAGCCTGGGAGGAGCAAATTCCGAGTCCACACCGAGGCAAAGGCCAGGGTGGTAGAAGTGGAGGATGGAGTGGGGAGTGGTCAGGGGACTGAGGGAGAGATGAAGTCAGAGGGAGCTGGGGCCATTCTGGGGGCAGCCCTATAGGCATTTTAAGGATTTGGGATTTTTCTGGGAGTTAGTGCACAGCGTTAGCCATGGTCTGTTCCGGCATGGAGACTGCCCTCCTGGGAGGTCGTCAGGGGTCCACCCGGGTTAGGAAGCTCCTGGCAGGCTGGGAACCCAGGTCTTCCATTTCAACTTCTTTCAGGCCCTTAGCCGGCCGGCCAGGGACAGTTGAATAAAGTCAGAGCCAAGGTAACTCCAGCCTGGAGAAAAGGTTTCTAGGAAAGCCTGGAAGCCCAATTACAACGCGGTTTGATGGTCTCATTAGCATTAGAAAAGTACCCGGGTGAATGGCGGAGCAAGGGCGGCGGTCCAGACCCAGCCGAGAGGAGCTGTGCATCCTCGGGCAAGAGTTCTAACTTGGGGTAGCCTCAGTTACTTCATCTGTAAAATGGCACCAAATGCCCTGGCCGCGTCGTAGCATCAAAGAGATTATTCAAAAGCACCTTTTAAAACATCAATAGCGTTCCCAAAAAGCAGATGTGAAAACTGAGCGGACCCTGGAGGGTTGACTTGGCAGCGCCCTTTTAACTCGTTTTGCAGCGCGCCCAGCGCGGGTGGATCGAGTCGCCCGCAGAGCGTCGGAACCTGCCGGGCTCTCACCTGGCGCCGCCGCCGAGCGGGAGCTGCAGGGCGCGGGCGGACCCGGCGGTGCGGGGCTCGGGGCGGAGCGGCTCAGCGCCGGGCGCCGGGTCGGACTCGGGCCCTCGGGCGGTGCGCGGGGCGGGCGGCGGCGACGCGGTCTGGGCGGAGCCGCCCCCGCCCAGCTCCCGCCCGCCCCAGGCTCCCGGGCCCGCGCCCGCCGCGCGCTCTTTCTCCGACAGCTGCTCCGGGAGCCGCGTCCTGCCTGTCCGTCCCCGCGGGTCGCCGTCCGCCGCCGCCGCCTCCTCCGCGCCATGACCACCCAGCAGATAGTGCTCCAGGGACCCGGGCCATGGGGCTTCCGCCTCGTGGGCGGCAAGGACTTTGAGCAGCCTCTCGCCATCTCCCGGGTAAGAGCGGCGGGGGACGGGCGTGGGAGCGGGGCGCGCTCCGGAGGGGCCGGGGCGGCAGGGGCCCCGCGGGCGCTGTCCGGGACGGAGCGGGGACGGCGGCCGGGCGCGTCCAGGTGCGCGGGGCTCGAGCCCTGGTCCCCGCCCCTGGGCCGCCGCCGCGCTCGGGGCGAGCTGGCCGCCCGGCGTGTGTCCGAGCCGAGCCGCAGTTTTCTCGCTTTGCCCCGGAAGCGCGGCGCGGCTTGTGGACGCCTTTTGTCCACCGGCTGGGGCTGGGGAGCTCCGCAGGTCCCGTGCGCTCGCTGGGGATGCGGCTTCCCCCAGCTCCATAGTCGCAGAGCGGGGAAAAGCCGACTGGAAGCAGTGGGAAAGTCCTGGAAAGTGAGGTGGAGTGGAGGAAGTCCCCTAGAGGGCGGGTGGGATTCGTTTACTAACAACAACCCAAACAACTAGTTTTCCACTCGTTGGACTTGAGCCTTGGCCCGGTCTCACTTCCCTAATGCTTTTCACAGAAAAGGTGGGATTTTGGAAACAAACCGAAATAAACCCTCTTGGTGATTCTCCTTCCCCATCCTTCTCCCCAGCATTCCCAGATTATCCGTGACCAGCCCCTTTTCCTCAGGGAATAAGTGGATCCCACGAGGGTGGGGGGTGGTGTTGAAAACTTCTCAGAGGCCTCATCTATGGAAGGGCCCATGTCCCACACTGCGGGGACCAGTCGCCCGCAAATGCAGTGGAACCCCTAGGGAGACCCAGACTCAGAGTTTGGAGGCCCAGACTTTGGCCTTGTGGTCTGAGCCAAACATCGGGTTGACTTCCCATGGAGACTCGCCATATTCAGTGCCCACCGCTAGAAAGGACTCAATATCTTCGGATTGAATAAAGAAAGGGAGCAGAAAAGCCTCTCTGTGGCCCTGCCTCCCCTAGAGGCGGCGCATTCCATTCTTGGGCCCATCTGCCTGCTGAAGCTGACCTTAAACTTGTCTCCCCAGTCTCCTAAAAATCCCTCTCCATTTTTGCAGGGGAGGGAGGAGTTGGGAGCAGAAGATTCCTGTGGATCTTCTTGATTTAGTCTCCTGCCTCCACTAGCTGAAGGAGTTTGCTGGGAAGTGCAGAATTCGGGGCCTCTTCTTGATTCTCTATAGCTATAGTCCTACCCATGCTCCTTGCAGGTGGGCCTGGCACAGTGAGCGCTCTGACCCTCCTACTCCAAGGCAATCCAGTTTTAAGTTCTTATCATCCACCTGCCCACCTTGTCCCACAGTGACCTCTGTGATTATTCTCAGAGGCACGCACAGTGTGTGCCTCTGCAGCTGAATTCCTCCAGCCCAGGAACTGTGCCTCACCAAGTCTGGACCCCTGCCCCAAGCCTGGCACAGAGGCTGCAGGCGTATTAATACACGCTTGTCCCCCGGGAAAGCATTGCCTCTGCACATTTAGAGTCGCTTACCTCATAGTCCATTTGTCCCTGCTCTTTGTGTCTATAATTAACCTGTCGGCCCTCTCCACTTCTGAGATTTATGTATGACCATGAAACTTTTTCTTAAGAAGTGAAGGATGTTTTGGCAATTTGCTCAAAGGGCAGTTACTAGCCAAGCACAGTGGCACATGCCTGTAATCTCAGCTACTTGGGAGGCTGAGGCAGGAGGATCATGAGTTTGAGGCCCACCTGGGCAAATTAGCAAAATAAAATAATGATAATAAGAAAGGCCTGGGGATGTAGCTCAGTGGTAGAACAAGACTTTGGATTCTAGTCCCAGTGCTAGGGGGAAAAAAAGTGTTAATGTAAGTGGCACTGTGCTGGAATGATGGTAGGGGGATAAAGCACCACCCTGAATTAATTAGTTTGTACTTCATATATTGATTATGTTATGTGTACATGTTTAATGAGTACATCCCGTATGCCAGAAGCTGGGCAGGCTCCTCAAATGAGAAGGTACAAGTTCATTCTCAAGTTTATGGTCTAATGGAGGAAGCTCATCTTTGTTGTGATGCCTATGGTCCTGCTTTGATTGAAAAGTGAAAGTAAGTTGCAGAAGGTGACTTTCTCCTGCGGACAGTGACTTGTCTCTTCATTTCATGATTTCCCATGGAAACAATGTGAGCCCTTTCACCTCCTGGGAGTGGGAAAGTCATTGTCATAAAAGGGACCAAGGGGTGGTCATCTGAGGGTCTGGTTCTTACTGGAGCTGCACTACTGTGTGAAGCTACCTTTTTAATCTCTGCCATGGGGACAGGCCCCTGGCTGCGAGTTAAGGTATGTGAGAGTGCTGGGTAAACAGTGAATAATGGTGAGGAGGTGTGAGCATTGACAAAGAGCTATGCAAACCTTCTGGTTGGTGGGTGTGCTACATTTATTACCCCAGGCAGATACAGTTTTCTAGTATGGTTTTGTAGACTTCAAGTCTCCACACCAAAGCAAACCATAAAATTAGTTGGGGAGAGGAGTGCCTTTTATTTAAATAGCTATGTTTGCTTTCTCTTGTATGAATTATTCTGGTATTGGCTCCAGTCTTTGGTTCAACTGCTAAAGCTTCTGAATATAGCCCTGAAATCTTATGTATTTGAAATAGTTTCTTTTTCTAACTTACTTTTTCATTGTGAGATTAAAAAGTCATGAAATATACATGCATCACAAATGATTACGAAAGCAAACACCTGTCACCAACCAGGTCAAGAAATAGAAAAATGACTGGGTGCGGTGAGGTTTGCCTGTAATCCAAGTACTTGGGAGGCTGAGATGGGAGGTTCACAGGTTTGAGGTTGGCCTCAGCAACCCAACCAGACCCTGACTGAAAATTACAAAATAAACAAAAGGGCTATGTATGTACCTTAGTGGTACGGAATCCCTGGGTTCAATTCCCAATATGGCACTTACACACACACACACACACACACACACACACACACATACACACACACAGAAATGGCCAGAACATGGGCAGGACCCAGCTCAGTAATGTAGCCCTGTTTTGACTTATGATAATCACTCCCTTGCTTTTCTTTATAGTTTTACCACCTAAATAGGCATCCTGAATACCAGAGCTTCATTTTGACTGTTTCCAAACAGACTCATATGGAACACATTTTGTGGGTATGTGTGTGAATAGCTTCTTTTGCTCCTTAGTGTTTTCATCTATGTTATTGTAAGAAACTTAAAACAACAATCTGGATTTCCAGCTCTAAATGGACATAAACTAGCGTTCTTCTTTCACCCAGTGTCTCATTCAAAGCTCCTACTTTTGGACTCCCTAGTGATCCAGCCACTGATTTGCTGCTGTTCCCTGAAATTTTATCCTGTCAGTTCCTGTTCCAGGCCTCCAGTTACCCATCTCCTGGAATTTTCCCTCTATGTAATTTCTTATTTCCTCTAGTTGCTTTCAAGGGAAACCTTCAGAGAATCCACACCCAGGCCCAAGTTGCTGCTCAGTTTAATGTTGCTCTTTTTCTCTCCCAGCAACTGACAAAAGACAGGAAGAGGGGGGCCCAGAGATAAGGGGATGCTCTTACTTGGAGGAGCTGACTCTTGAGTTGTGGGGAACCCTTGGCTAAGAGCCTGTGGTTTTTTGGTGAGTGCTCTATCTTGGATCCTAAGGGGTGCTTAATAATGGATACTCTTCAGCTAGAGGGTCTTTTCTGATTTTTAAGAGTGTTCTTTCCAGATTCAAGTAGGTTTTACATCATGTCCTAAAGGTCAAAAGAGCAGGGTTTAGCTGGACGTGGTGGCGCACGCTTGTAATCCCAGCATTTGGGAGGCTGAGACCAGAGGATCTGGGTTCGCGGCCAGCCTCAGCACTCCGCAACTTAGTGAGACCCTGTTTCAAAATAAAGAATAAGAAATAGGGCTGGGGGTATAGCTTGGAGATAGAATGCCCCTGACAATCCCCAGTACCGCAAAAAAAAAAAAAAAGAACAGGGTTTATCTGTCAGGTTATGAAAAGCAAGAAATAGGGCTGGGGGTATAGCTTGGAGATAGAATGCCCCTGACAATCCCCAGTACCGCAAAAAAAAAAAAAAAGAACAGGGTTTATCTGTCAGGTTATGAAAAGCAAGACATGTCCAAATGCATTCATTATATATTAATGGCCTTTGTGCTGCACTCTCTCATTCCGTGAAATTGCTCACCTGGGAGATATTAGGTGATCACAGCCGACCTAATGAGAGAGGAAGAAGAGGGTCACCCAAGAGAATGATATGTAAGTGGATGCCTGGGCCCTCTGGCATGAAATGTACCAAGCTGTGCTATCACCTTCTTCTCAGATACCCTTCCCTCCCCACCCTCCAGGATCCAGCCTTGCTGGTTTATTTTTGAGGAGGAGGGAGGGCAGAATGGCTTTGGGGCATTGAGGCCTGCAGATGACAGACAGGAAAGCAATATCTAATCACCGGGGTCATACTCTGCCAGGCTGATCAGGCTTGGGAGAGGCACCAAAGGATTGCAGGGGCTGGGGCCAGACTAGAATTGGTTTTGAGGCCATGCCTTGCTATTGTACCATGGAGAAGAAAGCTGATGGCCTTTGCCTTTTAGAGACAGGGAAGCCTAAGTGCCCACAGGTTGGATTTGTTTTAATTTACTTAATTTTTCATTGATGAAACTTTGTGTGTGTGTGTGTGTGTGTGTGGGTGGTACTGGGGATTGAACTCAGAGGCATTTTACCTCTGAGCAACACCCTCAGTCCTATATATATATAAATTTTTTGTTTTGAAACAAGGTCTCACTAGGTTGCTGAGTCTCACCAATTTGCAGAGGCTGATCTTCAACCCCTGATCCTCCTGTCTCAGCTTCTTAAATACTGGGATTATAGGCATGCACCACCACACCTGTCTATCTGAACTATGTTTTAGCTTCCTAGTAAAGGAGAGGATAGAGATTGACTAAAAATGAACAAAAGTGGCTATGTTAGAAAATTTCTCTCTCTCTCTCTCTCTCTCTCTTTTTTTTTTTTTGTTGAATCCAAGACTTCCTGCATGTTAGGCAAGTGTTCTACCACTAAGCCACATCCAAATGCTTTTTATTTTTGAGACAGGATCTCGCAAAATTGCCAAGGCTGACATTGAATATGCAAACCTCAGCCTCTCAAGAATTACAGGCGTGTACTGCCACACCCTACTCAAAAAAATTAATTTTTAAAGGATGATTTGGCTTCTAGTAGGTCTCAGGGAAAAAGTCCAGGGGATGCTGCCAGGATAGAGCCTGGTAACATATGCAGGACAGGGACTCAGGCTGAGCGCTAGTCCTTGGTACCTCAGTTGAGTGATCCTGTACAAATCATGTGCCTTTTTTGGGCTTTAATTCCCTATGAAGATAAAATGATAAATCAACAAGCAAACTCCAGGGGTTTTGAATATGACAGCCCACTTTTTTTTTTTTTTTTTATTGTTACAGTGTCTTAGGCTCTCCCAGTATTAGTTAGATCTTCAATCATAGCTGATTGAAAAAAATGTATGAATTCAGGAATGTTTTCAGATGAACTTGTGTTCTGTTCATCACAAGGGCATCCATTTACACTGAAAAATTCCTGTGAGCAATTGGATCTTCTTCTGGTTATAATTATAGTTAAACATATATAGAACTTTTTATATGCCAGGCATTATTTTAAGCGCTATTACTATATTCTTTCAGTGATCTTCACACTGAAGATATCTGAGGAGGTAGGTATAATTAAGACCATAATTTTACAGATGAGGAAACTGAAGTTGTATACTAGTGTTGTATAGCAGTGGGTAGCTGAGCAATCTAGCTTCAAAAGCTTATAGTTTTAGTATATATGCCATAACAATATTTTAATAACTGCTGACATGTTTTTGAAGGCCTGTACCATGCTAAGCATTCACTTGCAATATGTTCCATACACAACAGAGGGACACAGCACCCAAAGTCAGTAAATTGCAGAGCTGGGTTGTGAAGCCAGGTAGACCGACTCCCAGGCCAGCCTTAACTACTGTATTCTGCCTCATGATAAGCTATAGCTGTTGGTATTCCATTGCTAGTAATATTATCCTGCACACAACTCCAGAAAGTGCTAATGGTGGTACAGGTGTCAACACAAGGGATAGGAGCCTCCTAAGCTCCTTGGGAGTGTCTTGCACCAGTGAGGTTGGCCGGGAGGATTGGCAGGCATGGCTGTGAAGTTGCCATGCGGCTCAGCTCAAAGCATCTCAGTGAGTAGATTCTTCCCTCTCTGGCCTTCCTCAAAACCTGAAGCCGTAGCCCCACCCGGCAGAGCTCACATCAGTTCTGGAAGAGTTGAAACACTGGCTAAAGAAAGGCCCACTTGGGTGTTTAGGAGGGAATTTGAGGGCAGTTTTTGTGGCAAAAGATGTGACCAGGTAGTGAACAGATCCACTTGTGACAGCCAAGTCAAGATCAAAACACAGTATGCCCACGAAAATCTCAGGCCAGAAAGATACTTCCTGTATGGCTCTTAGCACTCTGTGTGATCAGTAACATTGTGATTAGCCCCATCGTGGGTGACTTGGAATGCTCCTCCATTACCGAGGTCTGTGGTGTACTTCCCCTTGTACAGCATGCTGCCTCCTCGGTACTGCCATAAACAGAAGTGATTTCCTGAGGAACACGGCGGTCTCGTAGGAGGCCAGTTTCTGACCAGGGACTCAGGGCCTAATGTTTATTGATGCCATACCTCTATATCATCTCAGGTCAAATAAGACATAGAAGGCAATAAAGCCATAGATATGACCTATGTAAGATAAATATGTCTAAGATGTATACAAATATTACTAAATATAGATGATATTGCAGTTATTTGCAACCATTTCTTTAAAGACATTATAAAAAGTACTTCTACTCTGGACATACCCATACTCTGTAACCCCAGCAGTTTTCCTAGTTAACTGCTAAGTAGGAATGGATTCACATGAGCACCAAAGGACAGGTTTGAAAATTTTCCAAGCAGCACTATTGATGATAGCCCCCAATTTGAAGCAATTCAAATGTCTGACAGCAATAAAAATGGATAAATGGTAGTATAGTTATATAAAATATCCCAGCAATGAGAATGAAGGAATTACAACCATGTACCCTGGCCCATATCTAACTCACTCTCTGTCTCTGTCTGTCTGTCTGTCTGTCTGTCTGTCTGTCTCTCTCTCTCTCTCTCTCTCTGTCTGTCTGTCTGTCTGTCTGTCTCTCTCTCTCTCACACACACACACACACACACAATGTTGAGAGAAAGACCACAGACAAAAGTAAAGAGTCAATACTGTGTGACTCCAGTTATATAAAATTAACTGGATAAATTAACCTAGAGTATTAGAAGTCAGGATTAGGGCAAATCTTTGCCAGGAGATTTGTGACAGAAGGAGAGTTTGAAGCCAGGCATGGTGGTACAGGCCTGCCTGTGATTCCAGTACTTGGGGAGGCTGAGGCAGGATTTGCACTTTTGAGGCCAGCCTCAGTCTCAGAAACTTAGCAAGACTGCTTTAAAATTAAAGAGGGCTGCAGGTGCAGTTCAGAGGTAGAATGTCCCTGAGTTCAGTCTCCAGTACCTACCAAAAAAAAAAAAAAAAAAAAAAAAAAAAAAAAGGAGGAGGAGGGTTTTGGAAGTTCAGGTTATGTTCTGTTTCTTTATCTGATGCTATTTCATGGGTGTGCTTTTTTGCGTGTGAATTCACTGGGCTGTATAGTTGCTCATGCTATACTTGTTATACTTGAGTAAAGTTTACCTAGAAACCCTTGTGCTTGTGATAAAAGGTCAAACAGTTTACTAGCATGGCTAGCATAAGGTAAAAGCTTTGTCCAGTCTTACTTCCCAGAGGTAAACATTTTTAACAGTTGGCTACAAAACTTTCTAACCTTTTTTTCCTCATATACATTGCATTTTTAAAGCCACATTTCCATATTATGGTGAATATTTAGACTGTGTTGTTTTGTGTTTTCTGTCTCATTTTTTCTGCAACAAATAAAAAACAAAAGATACCTTTATATGTGGGGAAATGTACTTTTGGCTTCAGCTGGTTGTGGGTTCAAACACTTATCTTGGCCATTTATTATCTTGGGTGTCCTTGCTGGTTAGCTCCTGAAAACTCTGTCCTCATTTGTAAAGTAGGAATAATAGTACTTGTCTTCAAAGGTTGTGATAAGAATTAGGATGATGTCTAGAGGGAGCCTAGCACTGTGGTTAACTTGTAAAAGGCACCAGGGTACAGTGTGCTCTTAAAGACATTTTGGTGTAGCCGGGTGTGGTGGTGCATGCTTGTAATTCCAGTACTTGGGAGGCTGAGACAGGAGGATCACAGGTTTGCAGCCAGCCTTAGCTATTTTGTGAGGTCCTCCGCAACTTAATGAGACCTGTTTCAAAATGAAGAATAAAAAATAGGGCTGGGATGAAGCTCGGAGATAGAATGCCCCTGGGTTCAATCCCCAGTGCTGGAAAAAAAAAAAAAAAAAAAAAAAAGACATTTTAATGAAAGTCAAGGGTCCTGCGTCTTCTCTCATATGAGGAAGCTAGAGAGAAAATAGAAAACAAAAGGGACTTCGGATAAGTGAGGAGAGAGGCCAGTAGGATAGTGGGATTGGATTGGGGGAGGGAGGTAAGGAGGGGAAAAAGGAGAATGGAGGAAGAAAACAGCTCAAATAGTGCCGCATCCATGTGTGACAGTGTCTCTACCAATCTCACACGGAGGGAGGAGGAAGGAAACACCAAGTGCTCTGTGCCTGTGTGTTTGTGTCACTTTGAATCTCACTATGATGTATAACTAGAGTGTACCAATAAAGGCATTAAAAAAAAGAAAGTTTAAGCCGGGCATGGTGGTGCATGCTTGTAATCCCAGCATTTGGGAGGGAGGCTGAGACCGGAGGATCTGGGTTTGAGGCCAGCCTCAGCTACCTAGTGAGGCATTCCGCAACTTAGTGAGACCCTATTTCAAATAAAGAATAAAAAATAGGGCTGGGGGGGGTGTAGCTCAGAGGTAGAATGCCCCTGAGTTCAATCCCCAGTACCGTCAAAAAAAAAAAAAAAAGTTTAATGATAGCTACTGTGCATTGAGTACTGTGCCAGACATTGTTCTAAACTCCCTGCAATGGTAATCTCATTCAACCCTTCTAACAGCCCAATGAGCTTGGCATCGTTATAAATTTCATTTGATCGACAGAGAAACTGAGTCAGAATAACTTGTTCAAGATGGGGTAGGGGTAGTGGTTGTTACCTCCATTTAAACATACAGGGAGTTCTTAGGGGCTTTCTGGAGACTTTGGAGGAACCCTATGGCTTCTTGAGAAATCAGGGTGTTCTGTTTTCCTACCTGCTATGTTATGCTCCTATCTACGAAATGGTGGTGGGTCTTTCAGACCAAGAGGGCAGTGTGTCTCTGAACTGCCACCCTCAACACTAACAGCTTCCCTTGGTACTGGGGTTAAGGCACAATTCATCCACAGCACCTGCCCTACTCAGTTGCCTCTCGTCCTTGAGAAGATGGTCATGGACTAACCACGAGTGCTTTGAAACAGTCCTGTTCTCAGGCCAACCTTTAGGAGCAGCTCTGTGGCTATAATGTGGCTTCACAGCCTTGGCTCCTGCTTGAACCCACAAGTGAGTGAGCCAGAGGACTGAGGGAAGAGAGTTCAAGATCCACTTCTAAGTGCTATACTGCTGGCCTGGGTCCTGTGTTGTGTCTAGCTCAGAATCTGCAAATTGATGCCTGACTACTTGGATCTCATATTTCTCTAACCCAGGTGTGTCTCATGTAATGCTCAATTGTAATTAGGATTTTTTTTGTGTATGTGTGATACTGGGGATTGAATCCAGGGGCATTCTACCTCTGAGCTATTTTATTCTTTTATTTTGAAACAGGGTCTCACTAAGTTGCTGAGGCTGGCCATGAACCTGCAATCCTATCTCAGCTTCCCAAGTACCAGAATTACAGGCATGCACCACCATGCCTGGCTGTAACTAGGATTCTTTATGCCATCTTTTTCATCTATTTGCAGGATGGATTGAAGTGATGTATAACAGTAAAACACATGTTTATAATACTTAGAACACGAGAACACACATAAGATTTAGCAAAAAAGTTGGATCATAGAAGAGGAAAGAGAAGTGTGCCAGGAACTTTAAATCATTTGGTCTCTATAATTGCAGACTGAATTTAGCTGTGAGTTTTCTGGCCAAGGCAAATGAGAACCGTGTTGAGTTATTTAGACATCTGGATTGAAATCATTTCTACAATGCTCCATTAGCATAGCACCTTTAGGAAGGTTCACCAGCATCATTTGGGCTGTATTTCTTTCTTTTTTTTTTTTTCTCCCTCTGTTTTGGTAAGAGATAGAGAAATACTATTCTACTGGACACTTTTTTTTTTTTTTAAAGGATCTTCTGTATTCTTTAAAGTGTAAGTGTAAGCCCAGTTTCTGAAAGAGCCGAGATTTTAGGGTGTTAAGTAATTTTGTCTGTCTTGGTAGCTTAACTTTAGAAAGAAAGTTTAGCAGGGGAGGAGAGTCAACATCTTCCTTGATGTTTCCAAACCCAGTGAGCATTAGGCTTTGCTTGAAAGCTTTAAATGTGTATAAATTAGTGGCTGGGGATGTAGTTCAGTTAGCATCAGCCAGTAGTTCAGTGGGTTTCATTCCCAGCACCAACCATCCATACACACACACACACACACACACACACACTTACTTATTTTCCATTCCTGAGTCCCTCTGTGCAGAACCTCCCTGGTAGATCTGAGGTTGGAGTGGAGCTCTGTACGCCTAATCCCCTTCCCTTCAGGGGATCTGGGAACCAACATG
Source organism: Graphiurus murinus (assembly GCA_004027655.1). Lineage (NCBI taxonomy): Eukaryota > Metazoa > Chordata > Mammalia > Rodentia > Gliridae > Graphiurus > Graphiurus murinus. The sequence continues at coordinate 200,911 of PVLC010000159.1, forward strand.
TTTGGGAACCAACATGTTTGCCTCATCCTAGCAGATATCATGGTTCTCTCCTGAGTTGTTGGTGAGCTGGGTCGATTTCTGGCCTGAGGTTTGGATGCCAGCTCCAAGGGGCAAGGTTAACCATGTCCCGTGACAGGAATTGACCTGTAGTCCTGACCACAGAAGAAGTCGTAGAACCTGAATAGAGACAGTGGTGGTGTGTGTGTAGGGGGGAGTTCAGCTTCAGACTGTTTAAATGTTTGATAAATATTTGGTTAAAACCCCCATCTCAGTCAACAAGGCAACAATACAATTTATCATCCAAGGCTGAAACAGTTTTGAGAACCAAATGGGGTGCTTTTGATAGTTAATGCTGGAAGAATAGGTTACTGTCCTGGACAAACAAGAGTGTGATAATACTAACCATAAAGTGTTTCTCTTCTTTTCCCCCCCTTTCTTCATCTCTCTCTCTCTCTCTTTATCCCTGTCTATCTCTCTTTGTGCTGGGGATTGAACTCAGGGCCTTGTGCATACTAAGCGTGCACTCTACCACTGAGTTACACCCCTGGCCCCTCCTAAAGTATATGTGTAATTGTACTTTATATAACTTTTTAACTGGAGGCAACATAAATGAGTTTTGACAAAGGTGGTGAGGCATTAATATAATTATTAGTTGAGTCAGGTGTGGTGGCACACACCTGTAATCCCAGTACTTAGGAGGCTGAGATAGGAAGATTGTAGGTTCAAGGCTAGCTTCAGCAATTTACAAAACTCTGTTTCAAAATAAAAAAATAAAAAGGGCTGAAGATGTAGCTTGGATGTAGAGTGCTTCTGGCTTCAAACTCTTCAAATTACATGTGTGTTTGTGTGTGTGTGTGCGTGTGTGTGTACCATAATGTATATGTATATATATCATACACATATATTACACATATATATTATATACCTATGTGTTTGTAGAGAATGATTTGAAAGAATAATGGTAAATACTATAATCCCAGTACATGGGAGGTTGAGATAGGAAGATTGTAGGTTTAAGAGTAG
>PVLC010000159.1:202033-261219 GCA_004027655.1 Graphiurus murinus
GTGGTGGCGCACGCTTGTAATCCCAGCATTCGGGAGGCTGAGACCGGAGGATCCGGGTTCGCGGCCAGCCTCAGCTACCTAGTGAGGCACTCCGCAACTTAGTGAGACTCGGTTTCAAAATAAAGAATAAAAAATAGGGCTGGGGGTATAGCTCAGAGGTAGAATGCCCCTGAGTTCAATCCCCAGTACTGAAAAAAAATAAAAAAAAAAAAAAATAAAAAGGGCTGAGGATGTAGCTTGGATGTAGAGTGCTCCTGGCTTCAAACTCTTCAAATTACATGCATACATATATATATATATATGTATATATATATACACACACATACATACACACACACATATGTGTGTGTGTACATAATGTATATGTATCATACACATGTATTACACATATATATTATATACATATGTGTTTGTAGGGGATGATTTGAAAGAATAATGGTAAACAGCAGCTGGTACTGGGTTGCTGTGTTGAGGGCAGTAGAGCTTGGTGGGGTTTGTGACTAAGTGGAGAGTATGCTTCATCTAGAGGGGCAGAGGCTCTTTAGTACTGCCATATGGGGATCTAAGCCCAGAATTGTCAAATTTTCTGATTTTTAAAAAAAATAAGCTCAGAATCTAGGGGTTTATGTGAAATTTACCAATATGTAAATATTGATAAGTAATTTAAATTACAACTCAAACAACCACGATTGTGGGTCGCAATCATTTCATGGGCCTCCAGCTCTCTAGGTGTCCACAGAACATGGGGTTTTAAGTAGGACTAGCTCTGAAAGTTCTGCTAGGAGAATGGCTGGTCTAGAGGCTAGCTGGCCCTCGATTAGTCCATTCTGAAATGCCATTAGAGAATATTTGTCAAATGCAGCCACCTTCGTCTCAGCAGAGCTAATGCTCAGGTTGTTTCTTAGCAGTAACTGGGCATGTTAGATACTATGTTTAAATTCATTTGCTGGTCTCCATCATTTCTAGATAAAGTCCAGTCTTCTTAGGAAAAGAACAGGGCTCTTTTTTTTTTTTTTCCTTTTTGCAGTACTGGGGATTGAACTCAGGGGCATTCTACCTCTGAGTTATACCCTCAGCCCTATTTTTTATTCTTTATTTTGAAACAGGGTCTCACTAAGTTGCAGAGGGCCTCACTAGGTAGCTGAGGCTGGCCGCGAACCCGGATCTTCTGGTCTCAGCCTCCCAAATGCTGGGATTACAATCGTGCGCCACCACGCCCGGCTAAGAACAGGGCTCTTACAGCTGGATCTGTGTTTATATCTCCAGCCTCATCCCCTTCCTCTCCCTTGGCTTCCTGTGTTATATCCATACCAGTCCACATGCTGTTCCTGGAACTTGGCATCCTCTTTCCTGCCTCCCTGTGTGGCTTTGCAGTTTTAAGCAACACCTCTTGCAGAAAGTCTTCTCTGATTCCACCTGTAACCCCTTGTCACCTTGTTGCTTCTAGCACAATGCTTCTCAGCTGTTGCACCTGCCTGTCTCCCCCAGGAGATTGTGAGCTTCTTGGTGTCAGGCACTGAGCTTTTCACAGATGTACTCTAGTGCCTGATGTGGTTCTTGGAACCCGAAAACAATAGCTCACAGCTCTAGAGCTCTGCCTGAATCATCTCCTGTGTACCTCACAACATACGACTGTGATTTTCATCCCCATTGCAGAGATGAGAAGAGTGAAGCACACAGACGTAAACTGTCCTGCCCAGGGAGCCTTTGCTCTTGCGGCACCATGGCACTCTGTGCCTCCAAAAGCTGCATCCTAACCAATAGGCTGCACCATAACTCAGAAGATACCTAAGGATGTGTGATGAGTGAATGAATGAGAGAGAGGAGACAACAGGGGAGGGGTAAAATAGAAACATGCCATATCACACAGAGGAGGAGTTTTCATCTTTTTTTTTTTTTTTTTTTTTGGTTATGATTAGTGGGTAAGCATCCAGTTCTGTGTAATAGTAATATCATTTAGATACTTTAAAAAATTTTTTTTAATGCTGGGGATTGAACCCAGAGGCATTCTACCTCTGAGATACACCCCCAGCCTTTTTTATTTTGAAATAGGTCTTGGGAGGTTGCTGAGAGTCTTGCTAACTTGCCAAGCAAGGCTGGCCTTGAACCTGTGATCCTCCTGTCTCAGCCTCCCAAGTACTGGGATTACAGGCATGTGTCACCACACCTGGCTAGAGACTTCTTTAGATGTGTATTAAAGAAAGCAGGAGAGCTACATCTTACTCCTATTTTGCTTCATTTAAAAGTGAAATTAATATCTTCAAAGACCTTTTTGTGCAATCAGGCCCCTAGCATCAGTGCCCGGGTTTTAAAGATGCATCATGAACTTGGAGTTCCGAGCAGGTGTACAGGTTGGCCTTCAAGCAAGCAGTATCTGGCCAGATGGGAGTGAGGCCAAAAGGTGAGGGTGACAGGAATGAACACTGTGGAAAATGGCAGATTGTTTACTAGTGGAAATTGTTGTACCTAAAACCCATTTACTCTTGTGTAGCAAGAATCTGGCAATCTAGTTGTGTGGCCTCTGGGGGAAAAAGCTGGAGGGGGTCTTGGGGAGATGTCCATTGAACTAATAGGATTGTTTATTTGGAGAGGATTTTTTTTTTAGAAATTGAAGCTGATGTACATTAGGGTGTCCCCGCCCCCTGTCCATCCCTTTTGATTAAATCAACTTCTTTGTTTATTGAGGGTCTCTCCTTTTCCATCTGAAGACTCTCTTATGCCCCATCTTCTCCCTAGCATCCGCATATTAGGGAGAACATATGCTTCCTTACTCTTTGTGACTGGCTAATCTCACTTAACACAATGTTTTCCAGTTGCATCCATTTCCCTGCAAATAACATGATTTTGTTCTTCTTTATGGCCGAGTAAAATTGAACTTGAGAGGGAGGGAGGGTGAGGGAGTGGGGTGGGAATTTGGGGAAGGGGTCAAATGAGAAATGTGGGCACATATGTTGCTATCAATTTGTACCTAACAAAGATGTTTGTTTACAATGCACGAATAATAAAAAAAAAAAAAAAGAAAAGAAAAGAAAGAAATTGAAGCTGATGCTGGTAGTGGTGCATACCTGTAATCCCAGTACTTGGGAGGCTGAAACAGGAGGATTACGGGTTTGAGGCTAGCCTCAGTAATTTAGCAAGACCCTCAGCAACTTAATGAGAACTTGTTTCAAAATAAAAGGGCTGGGTGTGTAGCTTGGAAATAGAGTGCCTCTGAGTTCAATCTCCAGTACCAAAAAAAGAAGGAGGGAGGGAGGGAGAGAAGGAAGGAAGGAGGAAACGAAAGAAAAGAAAGAAGTCAAAGCTGACTCACTTATGAGCTGGTTCTGATGGAATTTGATGGCGAGGAGAAAATTAGGATGGATAGTGTGGACCCTTGCGCCTTCCGTGGCCTGCCACTTACCAGTTGAGTCACCTGAGGCAAACATTGGCCCTTCCTTTCCTTATCTGTGATGCTGCAAATAGAGGATTGAAAGTTAACTCTTGCTAAACACTTGGGTGGTGCGGTGCTCATAATAAACACTCCTTAGTTGATGGCCACTGTCATGTTTATGGTTGTGATGGAGAACTGGTGTGTGGCAAGGATCGGGGTCCACAGATCAAGACAGGAGCTATCCAGCATTGAGGACAGGCCTTCCCTCCTGTAGCCCTTTGCAGTCTTGCCTTAGCAGGTTCCCAGATGCCAGCTCTGTAGAGAGCACTGGAGCTATTGTCTGAGCCAGGGAGGCACCAGCCAGCACAGGGGCTTGTGCAGACACTGCGTTTCCTTGTGTAGAAGGCCATGGCAAATGAATCCCCTTAATTTTGTATTTTTCTTTGTCTCTGCTTGGGGCATTTTGCTAAAGCAGGAAACAATAGAATTTGGAATGAGGGGAATTTGGTTTTATGTTCAGGTGTAAATATTTACCTGCATGAACTTGAGTCAGTCACAGCTTCTCTGAGTTTCATCACCTGTAAAGTTATCCGATGTTTGTGATAAGCCCATCATCATCATTATTATCATCTCAAGTATGTAGATGAAGGGCTTTGTAAAAGGCAGCTTCCATAATTTGTTTGAATCCAATTTCCCCCCCAAAAGATTCAGCTCATAAAAGAATGTGAACTTTATCTGTTTATGGTTGATTACATCTGATGATATGGTCATGTAACTAGCCAATATTTCCCTTGGCTTCTTACTAGTTTGACTTGGGGGAAAAAGAAAGGAAGAAAAAGAAAGAAAGAGCGAGCAAGCAGATGGAAAGGTAGGATGGCCAGGCCTCGGTTATTCAGGCTCAGGGCTCATCAGGCTGGTTCTAGCTTGTCCAAGACCTGTTGGGATGTTCTCAGCAGAAATGCCACTCACACAAAACAGTTTGAACCGAATCCTGGAAAGTCTAGACTGCCCCACAACTGAACATTGGAAAGTAAAAAGATACTTCTATTTTATATTTTCGACCACCTCACTTCTCTTCCCAGTCTCATTATTTGAGTTTTGTCTGTGGACATGTACCAGGATAGCCATGTTAAGGGCTATGATTATTTGATTTTTGAAATGAAAATATTTTTGGTTATTTTGAGATGGTCACTTTAAAAGATAAGATGAAGCAGCTTGATTAGATCTTGCACCCCACTAGATAGTTTAGATTCAGTCATCATCGGACACCTATTTACTGAGCACCTCCTATGTGCCAGTCATTGTGTGAAGACAGACCAAATCCTGCCCTCACATACCTTTCTGTTTAGTAGGCAAGGTAACAAGACATTAAACCAACCTATAAGAATAGATTTAGCAAAATAATGTGCCAGGTGTCCTGAAGAACAACAGAGTGTATTAAAGGGATTATAGAAGGATAGAGTGTAAGTTGGAAGTCAGGAAAGGCTCTCTGAGGATCATTTAAGCTGAGATTTGAAAAGTGAGAAGAATTCAGTCAGGCAGAGGTAAAACACACGCTAAGGTCCTGAGGCAGAAAGGAACTCGGGGACACGCCTATGAGCTTGTGGCAGGGAGGAGTTGTCTTTTGGGGTCTTGCTAATGATTTGGGGTTTTATCCTAAGGGGCCGCGCTCTTTTATACTGCCAGATCTAGTTCTGAAGAATGAGTTTGATCAGGCATTGTCCTTAGTTGTTCAGGCTGCTCTCCTTGGAGACAGAGTTTGCCAGTCCAGAACTCTTGTTGATCACAAATAAAGCAATACATAGGGCTGTTTAAAAACCAAGCATGCATCGTCCTTGGGAAAAAGCAGAGTATATATGAAGTCACACCAGATCAGCCTTCTGGGGACGATGGGTTAGAAAAAGAGAAGACTGTGTTTTTACTGTCCACGCCGGGTGACTCAGAAGCCGACTCCCCAAGGTCTGCTGAAGCAAGAGCAGTCTGTGCTTGTCCACGTACAATGGCTCGTTCCAGGGCTGCCTGGGAAGAAGGTCTGAACCTTGGATCGGGGCTTTCATTTTCTAAGAGCCAGTCCAGAACTGGTAAACAGATGGTGGGAAAGCTGGAGAGAGAGGTTAGGAGGTCAAGATCTCCATACTGGTTTCCACATCCTGCCACATTCCAGGAGAGTTTTGCCTGATAGAGTCATAGCATGTTCAAGCTGGAAGGGACCTCAAGGATCAACTCACTCCCTCATTTTGTGGGGTCAGGGTGCTGCTGGCAATGGACCGTGATACTGGCACCCTACCAGCCACCCTAACAAGGGTTAGTTAGTTTGGGAAGGGCTGATTGGAAATTGTGCTTGCTGAAAAAAACTGAGGTTCAGGGCTTAAGTCTCGTGTCCTGACTTGGACACTCAAGTGTCTCCATTAGTTCCTGGGAGCCAATGGCCTTCTCCTAGGGGAGGTGAGAGCCAGCTCTGGAAGCCTGGAGTGTTAGCATTAGCACTGCTCTGCTCCTGGGGGGTTGGGATTCTCATCCAGGAAGGTTTTTTCTTTTTTCTTTTCTTGTTTTTGGTATTGGGGATTGAATCCAGAGGCATTCTATCTCTGAGCCACACTCCCAGTCTTTAATTTCTGAAACAGGGTCTCACTAAGTTGTTGAGGCTTCCCTTGAACCTGCAATCCTCTTGTCTCTGCCTCCCAAGTACTGGAATTACAAGCTTGCAATTCCAGCCACCACACCCAACTAGCAAGGTCTTTTAATGTAAAAAAAAAAAAAAAAAGAGTCAGGATTGACCCTGGAGTGATGATAGTCACAGTTTAAGTATGCCTTGGTTTAGAAAATTCCTAATAAAGCTGGGCATGATGGCGCATGCTTGTAATTCTAGTACTTGGGAGGCTGAAACAGGAGGATTGCAGGTTTGGGGCCAGTCTCAGCTACTTAGTGAGGCCCTCCGCAACTTAATGAGACCCTGTTTCAAAATAAAGAATAAAAAATAGGGCTGGGGGTGTAGCCCGGAAGTAGAATGTTCCTGGGTTCAATCCCTAGTAACACACACACACATACACACACACATCCTAGTAGCAAAAAGTTACTCTGAGGTTAGTAATACAAAATGAGTTTGTACTTCATTCACCATAGCAGCATCTGCATTCACTTGAAAAATAGTTGTACCTCTGTGTGGGAGACATGATATTTATTCAGTCCACATGGAGTACGCTGTGGGCAGATGGTTTTGAGGACCTGTTGAAGTAATTGACTGGCTTCCTCCAGGCGTTGGTGGTCTGTAAATTTGAATCCACTGTTCTAGAAGCATAAGCTTGCAGAAAACCAGCCACCTGTAGGGGAGGACCCTAGTCATAACCAAATTCTTGGATGGATGGGAGGTGATGAATCTCAGTGTAAACCCACAGGACCATATTTAAAAATAGTCTTTATTGCTTTTTTAAGATATAAAAGTAATTCAAGCTCATTGTAAACACACACACACACACACACACACATATTGCAGAAACATATAACTGAGCAATTTGGTTGCAAAGTTCCAGTTTTCTTCTATGCATATGGTAACATATTAGGATTTTAAACAGAACTAGGATGTTACTATCCATAAGGTATTCTAAATGTGTCTTTAAAAATGTAATTGGTGACTGACTTTAAGGAAGTAACAAGGTTCAGTGGGAAGAACATTGGTCTGGTTCATTGGGTCTGGAACACTGAGTCTGTACTGGACTAGTTGGATGATTAGTTATATAGCAATATACTAGTTGCGTGATCCTGGATAGGTCACATCTTTCTAAGCCTCAGTTTCTTCATCTCTGAAATAAGGACCGATATTTGTCCTCCTTTCTCACAAGGTTGTTATAAGGATCCAAGGAGGTCATATATGAAGAGAACTCTGTAAATGATAATATATTGCATAAATATAAAGGACCATTAACTAACTGACAATTTCAGCTGCTTTTCATTTTTAAATGCTTTGATCCATATCAGAGAACACTTAACCTGGTCACTTACTCTGGGGTAACTGTGGAGACAAATGGTAACAAGCCTGTTCTCTCCTTTGTTGTCAGGTCACTCCCGGAAGCAAGGCTGCTATAGCTAATTTATGTATCGGAGATGTGATTACAGCCATCGATGGGGAGAATACCAGCAATATGACTCACTTGGAAGCTCAGAACAAAATCAAGGGCTGTATAGACAACATGACTCTCACGGTAACCAGGTGAGGCTTGTGGGTTGGAAAGGTTTGTGCGTTTCTTTTTTTTTTTTTGCGGTACTGGGGATTGAACTCAGGGGCATTCTACCTCCGAACTATACCCCCAGCCCTATTTTTTATTCTTTATTTTGAAACCGAGTTTCACTAAGTTGTGGAGTGCCTCACTAGGTAGCTGAGGCTGGCCACGAACCCAGATCCTCCGGTCTCAGCCTCCCGAATGCTGGGATTACAAGCATGCGCCACCATGCCCGGCTTGTTTGTGTGTTTCTGATTGGCTAGAAGCTGCTGGTGTGCATGGTCTGCCTTCCCCTTCTCCAATGCCTGCCACCACCTGCTTCAATGGTCTACATACATTCAGCATGCCAAATGGTGTATAGAACTGTAATTTCAGAGCTGGATATGGTGTGGCACACACTTATAATCCCAGTACTTGGGAGACTGAGACAGGAGGACCACAGGATAGCCTCAGCAACTTAGTGAGACCCTGTTTAAAAAAAAAAAAAAATATATATATATATATATATAATATTTAAATATATATAAAAATATATAAATATACATTTATATATATATTTATTTATAATTTATAAAATAAAAAGAGATAGGGTGTAACTCAGTGGTAGAATGCCCCTGGTTCAATCCTCAGTACCCCTCCCTCCAAAAAAGAAATGGAATTTCAGATTGCTCATTTTTGTTTCCTCTGATTTTCACAGTGCTTTTCATGGTGTAGGCTTTTTTCTCTAAGATACCTGCATTTTCACTTAATCCATCACAAGTAAAATTCTGAATTCCGAAGAAATAAGATCAGTTAAATATTATTGGGTATAATGAAATGAAAATTTCTTTGTGGAGACCATTCAGAACCAAGTTAGGATGCTGCTTCTGCCACACTACCCTGAGCAGTAGGTATCGTGCCAGGAGATTACGGTAACAGAGCAAGACTTCAATGCAGTAGACAAAGTGCTGAGTGTAATGTTAGGTGCACTACAAGAAAGGAGAGCAGGGGTTGAATGGAGGAGGGAGGAGAACACCTTGGGAGTTGTAATTAGGGTAGAGTTTCCATTCTTCTTGCATGTAGTCTTAGAAGGGGTCCTACAAAGGCAAGATCTCAGGAGCGATTTGATTCAAACTTCAGTGGCTCTCGATTTCCCATTGGGTCAAGTTCAGATTCTTCCTTCTGGTTTGTGAACCTGCCCTTGAGTGTCTCGCTGACTTAGCTTCCACAGCTCTTCCTCACATATTCCTCTGTGAAGCACGCTTATCCCTTTCTTCTACTTTGTGTCCACAGGATTGGCAAGAGGACCAAGAGTGGGAGAGGATGTCAAAGTATTTTGTACACATCAGAGTCCTACCCACGTGGGGGGGGGGCGTGCTAATTTGTTATGACCTGTTAAAAGCTTGTGTCCATTTCTGTCTCAGTCCAAATCCTCTCCTTCAAACTCTAGTTCAGGACCCTCACGCATCCTTTGATTAATCGATTCATTGGTTTTTGATTAATTTACCAACAAATTGAACTGGTATGTCTTGTGTATGTCTGGCACTGTGCTAGACACTCTGATAAGTACAAAGATAAGTATAAATATTCTCTGTCTGCAAGAGGGGGGAAAGCCTACACTATTGAAAACTGAGATTAGACTAAGATCATTGCTGTGTGAGACCGGTAAGACGAAAATCCTTTGCATGCTCAAAAAAAAAGAAGGGTATTGCTTTCTTTTAGGCCAGGCAAACATCATGAATAAGTCCATGATCTGATCTGGCCCAGGAGCATTGGGCCAAGATAGAGGAAGAGCCCATTCATCCTGATCCGAGGTGGGGCAGCATGAGGCATGTGCAGGAAGGCGGAGGAGCCTTGTGGCTGGTGTCACCTACCCAGAGAGCAGTGAGGGAGGCTGAGGTTGGAAGTCAGGGCAGCCTAGGAAGCCCCTCAGGGCTTTAGGTGGGGAGCCATCAGACATGGATGTCATCAGATTGGGGCTTTTGAAAGATCACTATGGTGGCAAGAAGAGGATAAGTCTGATGAGTTCAGAGGGTGAAAGACCTGGCAAAGGGGACATTTTCCTACTCTGTCCTTCAGAATCTATGGGGAATTGGTTCTAGGACCCCTGTGGATACTAAAACCTATGAATGCTCACATCTCCTATATAAAATGGTGTAGTATTTGTATAGAACCTAAATACTTCCTCTCATATACTTTACATCATCTCTAGATTACTGTGATACCTAATACAATGTAAATGCTATGTAAATAGTTGTTAGATACTATTGTTTAGGGAACAATAACAAGGAAACAGTCTGTACATGTTCTGTACAAATGCAGTCTTTTTTTTTTTTTTACTGCCTCTGTACAGTTGATTGATGTGAGAATGGATGTGCTGGCTATGTTATGTATGTAGTATGAATGAAACGACAGCTTTGTTCATCCATTACAGGTCTGAACATAAAATCTGGTCTCCTCTAGTGACTGAGGAAGGAAAGCGTCATCCATACAAGATGAATTTAGCCTCTGAACCCCAAGTAAGTGCTTGCTCATCATCGCCACTCTTCAACACCAGCAGCTTCCTGCTTTTGACAACCATCAGCCTATCCCAGTGTTTTCCTGCCTGGCAGACGCGGGGATGGAATGGCTGGGAGAGCCCTCCACTCTCACTGCTGGGATCTGGTTCTGGTGCATTTCTTCTCGTAAAGGAACTGTAGGAGGAAAGGGCTGGGAAAACCCAGGGCAGGGAGCTCAGCCTGGGCTGGAACGGGGGTAGGGAGGTGATAAGGAAACTGGGCGCGAGGGTGGAAGCCTTCCTGTGAGGAGGCTCTGGCAGGACCATAGGGAAATCAGAGAGCTAACTCAGCTGATTATGGATCATCCCAGAGATGAAAATATGTTTAGATTCCGAGGCATAGAGCCCAGAAGAGACAAGGGAGGACTGAATAGTAAACCCTGCTTATCTTTCCCGTATCCTCCTATAAGTTCCAGGATAGAAATCTCTATTTTTTTTATTGCAGTGAAACTTTTAGTGAGACATTAAAATTACTAAAATAAAGTAGCAATTGATACTGAAAAACATAGTAGGGTGTCACTGCACACATTGGCGACCACATAGAATTTCCTGTGACAATAGACTGTCTTGAGAGCCCATATTTGTAAATAAACCTCAGTAAGTAGTTCAAAGGTGATTTTGTTTTTTCCTTATTGCATCTTCTAAATTATCTACAATGAATGAGAATGCATTTTTGAAATAAAGGAAACAAATAGAAGAATGTTTAGAACATATTTGTAAAATTTCTCATGCCTAATAGGCTGCTTGTCACAAAGTATGATGTGTCTGATAAATTAATGAATTACTAGTGATAAATGAATAAATTTGCTTTTACAAATTTTAGACTTGTTTGTGATACACTTTTAACCTCAATTGAAGATTTAAAATTTAATATTTCTTTAAAATTTGGGACACTATTTAGATTTTTTTTCCCATTATTAGGGATCAAACCCTGGGGTTCGTGCCACTAACCTATATCCTTAGCCACTTTTTTTTTTTTTTGAGACAAGTTCTCACTAAGTTGCCCAGGCTGACCTTCCTTGAACTTGCAATACCCCTACTTCAGCCTTCTGAGTTCCTGGGATTACAGGTGTACACCACTACACCTGTTTCACTATTTAATTTTTTTTTTTTGGTGAATGGAAATATAATCAAAGGATAACACATAGCTAGCTGTCTTTTATACATAAAACAAATTGTATGAAATTGAACTCATGTGGTACATTAGTGTGTGTAAATTGGTTAGATCTAAGTCACATTTTCTCAAATGGCTCTCATTAAAATTTCTGACATGTAGTTTCAACATTTATTCTGTTAGTGTAATAAAAATCATACTTAAAAATTCCAAGCCACTTTAAGGATCATTTTGCATCTGCTATTTCAAGAATGACATAAACATACTATTCTATACAAGCCCTATATGGAAAGTTCATAAAATGACACTCAGTCTATAAACTGACTGTTGCGTAAACTAATTTAAAACATGTCACAGTTAATTTCAGTTTTCCTGGGAATTCTCAGCCACTTCATTAAATTTACTGTAAATGCGAAGTTTTAATGTGTTAGGTTTTCATATATTTTATAACACTTGATGAATGATTTTGTTTTTATTTGGTCTATTTGAAATCCTAATTTTCACTTAGTAATGTAATCACTTCCATTTCAGTTATATTTCTTATTTTTATTATCCTCGAATTTTCATCTTAAACATGTGATCTGGTTACTTGTATTACTATTTTAAGGGTAATTCTCTTCAGATTACAGAAAATTTTCAACTGTTTAAAAAATCTGACTTGAGTATATTTTCTCTTGATTCCAGTAATTTTTTTACTCATTACAGAAAACCTCCCACCTCTCAATTTTCCAAGATCTTCCACTTTTAGCCATTTTAAACTAGAGGACAAATGAGTAAGGGCAGAGTTCATCTACAATAAAAAGATCTGTTAGTTCATGTAAAGCAACCAACACCCCAGCTTATCTGAGGTCAGCATAGTTACACACCTAGTTTGTATTTCCTCATTATTGAGTTTCCGTGGAGACTGATAAATACAAAGCCCAAACAATTACATCATCCCTTCCAAAAGGCATGCCCTAAATCCGCCTGTCTTCTGGAAAGACCAGTATTCACATGGGGGTAGAGATATTCCTTTTATGTACAAACCAGATACATTCTTGAAAAATTCTTTACAAAGTGAAAATCAGAATTTCCATCCTGAATTTTCCATGGGCTTCCATTCTAATTGGAGATATGTTTCTATGGAAGGGGAAGGGAACGGATCCCACTTGGATATGTGCCCCTTGCTGGGCCCTTTCTGGGTACACGGATCTGTCACACCAAGTCGCTGTGAAGAAGGCTTTGTTTTCTTCATTTTAAAGATGAGAAGTGTCCTCAGAGAGGTATAACTTGCCCACAGCCAAACAGGAAGTGGGAGGGGACAATTGAACCAAGGCAGAAAAATGAAGGCTCTTCTCTGTTGCTCAGTATCCCACGCTACTCCCAGGAATTGTAGTGGAGACAGAGAGGGAAAGAAAGATGACCACCCTGGATCCGTTCATGCATCTGTCCACAGTGCTGTAGTGTACGTGGGTGGAGTCCCAGGCTGCCCATCTGTTAATCTGCTGCTGTCTCCACAACCAGCTTTAATGACTTCATGTGATTCCCTTGAGTAGTTGTGCCATAAAATTACTTAACCATTCTTTGCTTATTGCAGGATTTTTTTTCTTAACTAGTTGTATGACCCTTTCTGTGATTATCTATGCAGACTTAGTTCTTGTCTGATGTGGACAAAGTCAACTAAATATAGTTTCTAAAGTAAAACCTCACTGGTTCTGACTTGTCAAAGAGGAAGCCTATCTGAATAGTGAGAAAGGAATGTTAACTGTAAAAATACTTTTGTGTCTATTTTAAATTAGGCACACAGTAAGTTAAACTGTCAGATTTCATACGTAATGTTTTCTAAGAAAACATTGAAGATTTATTTTGGAGGGTGAGGAAGTGCTGAGGATCGAACTCAGAGCCTCTCACATGCTAGGCAAGTGTTCTACCACTGAATCTTGTCTGTATCCCTAACATTAAAGATTGAACAAAAAAGAAGGGGTGGGGGAGAGGAAAAGCAATAAAGGGACAGGAACTCTTTGGGGGGGGGCATCTGTTCTGGGCTTGGGTGTTTAAGAAAGAAACCAAGGTTCAGGAAGATTTTCTTGGGAACTCAGAAAATATGCACATTGAGTTTAGCAGGCTGCACAGAGCGTGCATTGAGTTTATACAGAGCGTTCAAGCAGAAAAGAACCGTGGTAATCAAGTCATTAGAAAACCTGGGATTTTTCAAAAACAGGAATATTGGTTTAAAAAGTGTTTTGGGATGTTTGTACAGAAGCTCTCAGAGGTTGTAGTAATATTCTAGCAGAGCCAGGGTGGGGGTGAAAAGTCCATCCTCAAATTACAGAATGAAGGGAATGAAAACATGGGAACTCAGAGTCCTTTCTGTAGTGCTGAAACAGGTATCCTTAACCTTCTGTCTGATCAGCGTTTGTCCTCCTGCCACAAGGAACAGTAGGTCCTAGTCCCCTCTACCCCCTTTGGTGGGGGCTGAGACCATCTCTGCCTAGTCAGCCGATGCACCCACCTGAACCCTGGCAGCCCAGGGCTTCAAGGTGTGTCCTGCCCCAGCAGACCCAGAGAGCAGGCTTTGCCAAGCCTCAGGGAAGAATCAGAAGGCAGAGCTGATTCAGATGGGGTGAACTGGCACAAGTGGCTGTCCAGGGATACTTCCCCAGGCATAGCCCATGCATCTCAGTGGGCCTGTCAGCTTCTTGGCTAAAGTTTGAACCAGAGCCACTGTGGCCTGGCTGGTGCCTCTCCCTGGCTTTCACCCTGCACTGCTCATTGAGGGGTGCACTTTGACTACCCCCCTTGATTTCTCCTCTGCTCCCTGCCTGCAGGAGGTCCTGCACATCGGAAGTGCCCACAACCGAAGTGCCATGCCCTTCACTGCCTCGCCTGCTTCCAGCATGGCGCCCAGGGTCATCACGAACCAGTACAACAACCCAGCTGGCCTCTACTCCTCAGAAAATATCTCCAGCTTCAACAACGCCTTGGAGTCAAAGACTGCAGCTAGCGGGGAGGAGGCAAATGGCAGACCGTAAGTAGGCTCTTCTCCAGACCAGGTTTCTTGTACCACGACCAGGTTCATCTAGGCTGGTGAGAGAAGGTGGAACTACCACCTCCGTCCCCAAGGAAGAAAGCTGTCTGTGTTCATTTTCCTCTATAAAACAAGGACAATACCTCCTATTCTGAGGCGTGGTTGTAAAAACAAGTAACAAGTAAAGTACCCATCACCGTGTCTGGACAGACAGATCACAGTCACCGAGAACAGTTGTAATCCTTGTCCTGATTGCTGTGATCGTCATCTTTTACTGGTCGTAGTCCTTCCTTGGTAGCTCTCCTGCTTCCTGAGAAATCCCTTAGTGTTCCTACTTGGGGGGTACTTGAAAGAACTGAGTGTAGTTTGTGCTTGTGGTCCCCACCTAATCTAATGAGGGAGAACACCTTGTGATGCACTCCTTAAAACCTGGGTCAGGACCAGGACAGAGCTGAAGCACCCTTTCAGGGCACATCCACAGTTGTGAAGCAGGGTTTGCTGTTCCCCAGCATGGACCATAGATCGCAGGAAGAAGACCATGAGGATATAAATGCTCATGGAGAGGCCTGGGGCAGAGGCAGGCTTACCTAGGAAAGAGATGGGGCTGCAGGTGGAAAGGGTAGGAAAGTCTGAGGAAGCATTTGGCTGGGGACTGGAAGGCATGTCTCCTTCTGTCATGGACCGTGGGCTGCACCTGCCTGCGAGTCTGTATCAAAAGTCTCCTGGATCTTCCCAGCAGTGGGGCTGTGTCTGCTTCACCCCAAACTCTTCAAAGATGAATCCAGAAATGCCAGCAGCCGTGGTAGAGGAACTGGTTGTGAGGAAGGGGAGTAGGAGAGGGGATGAGATCTCTAGGGTGGAAAGGGGAGGGACTGGGTTAGGAGTCGCCAACCCAAACTCCATGGTGGTGGTCAGGGTAAAGAGCAAGCAAGGGGAGCAGTGGCCTGTGGATGCAGGACAGTTCATGCCCCTTCCAGAGGGGGGCGCTGCACCTCTACTCCAGCCAGTGCCGCCTACTGGCCTGAGATTCTCATTTCTGCTGATTATGTTCATCAAAACACAAGTTTTTTATTTTATTTTGTTTTTTTGGGGTGGTGAGTGGGGATTGAACCCAGGGGTATTCTGCCTCTGAGCTGCACCCCAGCCCTATTTTTTAAATACTTTTATTGGTGTATTATAGTTTCACATTATAATGCAATTCATAGTGATGGTGACCTACATGGACACGGGTGAGCCCAGCACTATTTTTTTGTTTTTTATTTTGAAACAGGGTTTCGCTAAGATTTGAAACCAGTCTCGAACCTGCAATCCTCCTGTCTCAGCCTCCTAAATACAAAGATTATAGGTGTTTGCCACACCGTGCCCAGCCTAAAATTTTCTGAGTTTTACATTTCTAAGGTGGTGACATTGTTGTTGTAAAACATGGTATAGTCTAAACTTGTCTGAGTGTTGAGGAACTTTCCTACTTGGAATCTTCAATATTTGAGTTACCTCTGAAGCCCACTTTGCCATTCAGTTTTTCCCCGATTCGCCTTTATATTGATAATCTGCCCAACTTTTAGGATATTTAAACTGCAAGCCAGTAGCTTCAAATGTAGCTTAGGAAATGTTAAGGTCCTAGAGGTTCCTGACTACTTAAAAAAAGGGCTTTGGTAGGAATTCCACCTGGGCACATTGGCTTTATCTTGCATATAACCCTCCCCCCCCACCCCAGAGGAGAAATGGATATAATTGGGCATCTACTGCATGCAGATACCTGTGCCTGAAACTGTGATTTTCTTTGAAGTTTCTTAGCATCTCACAGGCCATAGTTTTTGCTATGTGATTTTGGCTTCAGAAGATGCTAAAGGCCCCTCGCATTTATTGTAGTAACTAAGGCAAAGTGGCCACTACTGCCCCTTCGTGTGTGTGTGTGTGTGTGTGTGTGTCTTGGTGGGGGAGTACTGGGTATTGAACCCAGGTGCTTTCTACCCCCCAGTTACACCCTATTTTATCTTTTATTTTGAAACAAGGTCTCACTAAGTTGCTAAGGGTCTTGTTAAGCTGGTGAGGCTCTTCTTGAACCTGCAACCCTCCTATCTCTGCCTCTCAAGTACTGGGATTGCAGGCATGTACCACTATGCCCAGCTAAGGCCTTACTTTCTTGAGATGCTGTTGTCCTTAAAGGTGACTGTGGAGATACTTGGGGCACCTGAGAAAACCCTTGCTGGCTGCCTCCCAATCTTTCCATGAGGAGAAGCTTCCAAATAGCTCAACAGGGAGCGGCAGAAACACTGAGGGCTGCACCCCACTTGCCACCACTTTGGTGCTGGGGGGAGGCTGAGAACGTGACCTTCTTTTACTGTCCCAGTGTGGAATGTTCCATGATCTGGATTTAATAACCCAGGAAATGACACATCCTTAATTGAAAGAGCTGCTATGTGCTGGGAGAAATATGTGCCTGGAAAGTATTTTTAGTGTGGCCTTGGCTATTTTTCCTTCATTAATGTCTTCTTCTTCTCACATGCTCCCTGTTTACCTCCCCAAACCCCTGTTTGAAACTGTCCCCTCCTGTCATAGTCTCTGGTTACTGTAGCCTGAGTCTTTATCAAGAGTCTCCTTGCAGATTTTCCTAGTAAAGGCCTCAGTGTCTGCTCCATCTCCAACTCTCTGAGGATGAATCCAGAAACAGTGAGCTGCCCAAGTCAGCTTTGCTGCTGGTGTAGTGCTCTCTGCCTGCTGGTCTGTTCCTAGTGTGTTCTCTGCAGAGGAGGATTCTGCCAACCCAGCAGCCACCAGGGAACCTCGCTGGCTCAGTCGGCACAAGTCCCAAGTGCTCGTTCACCCCTACTGTTTAGTCTGTGAAATTCGCTGAGGTTCCAGAACTGGCTCACTACATACTTTGCATCTGAGATCATCACCCATTCCCTGGGGCTCACCCTACATTTCTTTGTCCCTGGCACTTCAGAGCATACTGATCCTTGTGTGGCTGGCTGTCCTGTAGGTCTTCGCGCAGCTGTGACCCAGTAAGGCCAGAGTACTGATAGCATTGCCAACAGGAAGGCAAGCTCCTTTGCTGTCCTCCTCTCCCCGGCAGGCACAGCTGAGGGGGCGGGCTTCAGCAGCCTTTTCCTCTAGGTCTGTTCAGCTTAATGATCATTTATTGCGTGCCTACTGTGTACTAGAAAGATGAAGGAAATTTTGCTCAGTTCAGTAGAAAGCTAGCTCCCAGCCTCTGTCCTCTTTCAGTTGAGTTGAGGGGCTCTGATCAAAATCTGGTAACTCAGATCCTAGGTTTCATTATTTATATGATTGTTAAAGGCTTTGTAGATAGAGGAGCCTGAGCCTTGAATGCCGCCTCTGCCTCTTACCAGCTTGGGTGGGACAACTCAAACCTAGGTTCTTATTTCTTGGGACATGAGGCATGGAGGATTTTTTGTCTGCCTACGTCCTTTAACTCCACCTACAAAATGAAAATGAAAACAAACAAAAGTATTAAAATATCAATTACTTAAACTTAATTCTTTGATAATTATAGGTTCATATGCAGTTGTAGAAGACAATGCAAAAGAGATCCATTGTACCCTTTCCCCAGTTTTCCTTGAGGGCAACATCTTGAAGACTCTAGTACAGTAGCATCAAAAGCAGAATGTAGGCATGGATACAGTGAAAAGACTTCCATCTCCACAGGTTTCTCCTGTTGCTGCTGTGTACCCACGCCCACTTCCCTCCACTCTCCCCTGGCCTCCTCAACTCCTGGCAAACCACTAATCTGCTATTTATTTCTCTAGTTTTTTTGTTAGTTCAAGAATGGTATATCAATGGAATCATAAAGTATGTAACTTCCTGGGATTGGCCTTTTTTTCTCAGCATAATTCTCTGGAGATTGATTCAGGTTTTTGTAGGTATCGATAGTTTGTTCCTCCTGCTGTTCTAACAGTTTATCTTTTTTTAAAATTTTTTTTTGGATTGTGGTAAAAACCACATGATACTAAAGTTGCTATCTTAACCATTTTTAAGCACACGGTATAGTAGTGTTCACTCCGTGCTCATTGTTGTGCAACAGATCTCTAGAACTTATTCATCTTGCAAAACTAACTCCACACCCAATGAACAGCAACAGCTTCCTCTCTCTCTTCCCCCAAGCCTTGGAAACCACCATTCTACTTTCTATTTCTAAGACTTTGATTACTTTAGATACCTCATATAAGTGGAATCATGCAGTTTTATTATATTTTTTAGCTTACTTAGCATAATGTCCTCAAGATTTATCCATGTTGTATAGCTTAGGGTAGGATTTCCTTCTTCTTCTTCTTTTTTTTTTTTCTTTTTTTGCGGTACTGGGGATTAAACTCAGGGGCAGTCTACCTTTGAGCTATACCCCCAGCCCTATTTTTTATCCTTTATTTTGAAACAAGGTCTCACTAAGTTGTGGAGTGCCTCACTAGGTAGCTGAGGCTGGCTGCAAACCCGAACCCTCCTGTCTCAGCCTCCCAAATGCTGGGATTAGAAGTGTGCACTACCATGCCTGGGTAGGATTTCCTTTTTTTTTTTAAGGGTGAATTCTTTATCACTTTTTAAAGTCCATTCATCTGTTGGTGGGTGTTGAGATCTCTCACCTTTTGGCTGTTGTGAACATGATTGTGCAGATGGTCTCTTTGGGATCCTAATTAATGGTAAAAAGTTGAATGGCTTCCCCCAAAAGATGGAAGACATGGCAAGTACGTGAGCTCGGAGTTCTTACTCGCCATGGTGCTGTAAGTTGTAGTCAAGACAAGGAAGCAAAAGGAATAAGGCAAAACAAGGACACAAAAGGCATACAGATCAGAAAGGAAGACACAACTTTCTCTGTTTACCTATGATCTGGTTGTTGACATAGAAAATTACAGGGAATCTATCCAGAAAACTCTTAGAACTAATAAATGAATTCAGGAAGGATATACCAAGGTAAACATACCAAAGACAAGATAAGCTTAAAAAAAATCAAGTGTTCTTCTTTATATTGGCAATAAGCATATGGATATTAAATTAAAAGTACAATAACACTTATACTCATTGCTCGAATACTTATGGAATATTCTCTTAGGGTAGACTACAAGTTAGGCCACTTAAAACAAGTTGTACCAAACCTAAGAATACTATTGCTCGCTGTAGTGGCATGTGCTTAAAATCTGAGTACTTCAGAGGCAGAGATAGGAGGATTGCAGGTTTGAGGGCAGCCTCAGCAACTTAGTGAGACCCTGTTTCACAATAAAAAAATAAAAAAACATTGGAGATGTAGTTTAGTTTTAGAACTCCTCTGGGTCCAATCCCAGCTACCACCTTAATAATAATAATAGTAATAATAATAATAATAATGATAATACTGAAATAATACCAAACATCTTTTCCAACCCAAGAAATAAAACTAGAAGTAAGTAGCAAAAACAAATCTGCTGGTGAGGGTATGGAGAAGTGGGAACCCTAACACATTGTTGGTGGGATTGCAAATTAGTGCAACCACTTTGGAAAACAGTATGGAGGATCCTCAGATGAATGGGAATGAACCTACCATATGATCCAGCAGTACCACCTCTGGGTATCTACCTAAAAGAACAGAAACCAAACTATCAGACCAATGCATGTGTATCTATGTTTATCGCTGCACAATTTACAATTGCCAAACTATGGAGCCAGCCAAGATGTCCATCAACAGATGAATGGATTACAAAACTATGGGATATGTACACAATGGAATTTTACTCAGCCATAAAGAAGAACAAAATCATGTTATTTGCAGGGAAATGGATGGAACTGGAAAACATTATGTTAAGTGAGATTAGTCAGTCACAAAAAGTAAAAATCGTATGCTCTTTCTCTAGGGAGAAAGTGGGTTATAAGAGGGACTCTAGATGAAGAAGGAGACACCTTAGATGAGCAAAGAAGGTGACTTTACTGAAGGTGATGGGAGGGGGAACACCCTAATGCACATGATGTACTTTCACAAACATGTCAATCACTAAACTGAACTTGAGGGAGGAGAGGGAATGGGGCAGGAATTGGGGAAGGGGTAAGTGAGAGATGTGTGCATGTATGCTTTTACCAGCTTGTACCCAACAAAGATATATGATTACAATGTACCAATTAAAAAAAAATAAATAAATCTGGAAAAATCACAAATACATGGAAATTAAGTAACACAATTGAACAACCAATGACACAGGAATCACAAGGGAAAACAGAAAGTATCTTGAGACAAACAAAAAGCAGCATACCAAAACTTAATGGGACACAACAAAAGCAGTATTAAGAGGGCAGTTTATAGTGTATTGAACCCAGGGACATTCTACTTCCAAGATACACACCCAGACCTATTTTATTTTTATTTTGAAATAGTCTGGCTCGGTTGATGAGATAGTCTCACAGATGCTGAGGCTGTTCTTGAACCTGCAATCCTCCTGTCTCAGTCTCCCAAGTACTGGGATTACAGGCATGCAGTACCATGCTAGACTTAGATTGTCTCTTTATGTTGCTGAATATTTGGTTATACCATGTCCCACAGTTTGTTGAACCATTCACCTGCTGAAGGGCATATGAGTTGTGCCTAGTTTGGGGCTATTATGAGTAAAACTACTATAGGTATTAGTGATCAAGTTTTTGTGCAAATACAAGTTTTCATTTTGCTGGAATAAATGCCTAGAAGTATAATTGTTGGGTTATACTGGGTTATACAGGAGTTATATGTTTAGTTTTAAACATGTCAAGCAGTTTTGTAGTGTGTCTATATAATTTTTCATTTTTACCAGCAATGTATGAATGATCCAGTTTCTCCATGTCCTCTCCAGCTTTTGCTGCTATTACTGGTTTTTTGTTTTTGTTTTTGTTTTTTTTGCATTAGCTATTCTGAAGTGAAGTAATATATCATTGGGGTTTTAATTTGCATTTTCCTAATGGGTAATGATGTCAAATATCTTTTCATGTGCTTATTTGCCATCAATATATCCTCTAGTCATTGTTGGCTCTGGGGTTTGCAGATATCTAGTCTGTAGCTTGTCCTTTAGAACTCTAAACAGTGTGTGTCCATGGTGTGGGTCCCCCCCCCGCCCCCCGCCCGCTCTTTTCTTACTGGGGATTGAACCCAGGGGCATTCTACTTCCAAGCTACACTCCTAGCCCTTTTTATTTTTTATTTTGGAACAGGGTCTCACTAGGTTGCTGAGGTTCTCACTAACTTGCTGAAGCTAGCCTTGAACTTATGAACCTCCTAGCTCAGCCTCCCAAGTACTGGGATTACAAGCATGTGCCACCATACTCGGCTTTGAAGAGCATCTTTCACAAAGCAAATTTTTTACTTTGGAGGAAAGTTCAGTTTATAAGTTTGTCCATTTTTGAACTGTGCTTTTGGTGTCTAAGAACTCTGCGTAGCCCGAGCATTTTCTCCTGTTTTTTGTTTTGTTTTGTTTCTAAATTGTACATAGTTTTACTTTTTACATTTAAGTCTTTAGTATTTCAAGTTAATTTCTGTGTGGGGTATGAGATATTCAGCAAATGGTTATTCCTGCACCATTTGTTCAAAGGCTGTCTTTACTAACTGCGTTTGCACCTTTATTAAACTAAAATAAAACTCAGTCAGGCATATTTGTGTGGGTCTGTTTCTGTGCTCTTGTTCTGCTCCACTGACCTGTATATTTGTTCCTTTGTCAATATCATGGTCTTCATTGTTATAGCTATAAAGTAAGTCTTGAAATAAGGTAGACCAATTTTTCTAATTTTCTTCTAACTTGTTCTAACTATTCTAGTTTGCTCTTTCGTATAGATTTCAGAATAATCTTGTTTAATCTTGAAAAATCTTGTAGAATTTGAATGTGTATATTAATTTTGAGGAGAATCTCTCTCTCTAGTTAGCTTACTCTTCCAATTCATAAACATGGTACTGCTTTACTTATTTAGATCTTATTTAATTTCTTTCATTAGCATTTTGATATTTTCAGCATATAAATCCTATACATGTTTTGTTAGGTTTATACCTAAGTAAATTTGGGTAAATCTACTTTTTTAGCAATTGCAAATGATATTTTTAAGTTCACAGTCCACATTGCTGTTATAAAGAAATATATTTTTTATGTTTATCGTATTTCTTATATGTTTATTTTGCTGTATTCTTGCTGAGTTTATTAATTCTAGGAGTTTTGGGGGTAGATTCCTTGTAATATTCTATGCCAACAATCATGTCATGTAAATAGAGACTGTTCTGTGTCTTCCTTTTATTTCCTTTTCTTGGCTAATTCCATTGGCTGCAACTATAACACCATGCTGAATCCAGGGGTGTCTTGTTCTGGATCTGTAGGGAATGCTTTCTGCTGCTCACCACTAAGTATCATTTTTGTGGATGCTCCTTATCAAGCTAAGAAAGTTTCTCCTATTTCTATTTTGCCGAGACTTCTTGTCATAAATAGATACTGAATGTTGTCAAATGGTTTTTCTACAGCCATAAAGTCAAGTGAGATTGTACACCTGTTGATCTAGTCAAATGATTTTTTTTCTACACCCATTCGTATAGTCAAGTGATATTTTCTACATCCATTGATTTTTTTTCTTTAGCCTATTAGTAGGGTGGATTGTACTGACTGGTTTTAGAATATTAAGCTAGCCTTGTATCCCTGAAATAAGCTGCATGTGTTATGGCATATAATTCTTTTTATATATTGTTCATAGTTTGTTAAAAATTTATGTTTTTATTTATGAGGGACACTAGTCTGTTGTTTCCTGTTGTAAATATTATTTTCTGGTTTTATATTAGTATAATACTTCACAAGTAAGTTGGGAAATGTTCTTTTCTGTTATATGGAAGAGATTGTCTGGAATTGGTATTAATTCTTTAAATATTTGGTAGAATTCTCTAGTCAGACCATCAAGGTCTGGAGGTTTCTTTTTGGGGAATTTGAAAATTACTTCCTCAGTAAATATCCTTCATGGTTATAGGGTTATTCAAATGATCTATTTCATATTGGGTAAGTATGTGGTAGAAATGGAACCTAAATTGTCAAATTTAGGTTCATAGTATTTCCTTATTATCATTATTCTATCCTTACTGTTATTTTGTATTAATATCTGCAGGGTTTTTTTGTGATAGCCCCATTTCATTCTTCACTTTGGTAAAATACTTTTATTCTTTTCCTTTGTCAGTCTTGCTAGAAGTTTGTCACTGTTATTGATTTTTTTCGAAGAATATATTTTCTCTATCATTTTTCTTTTTTTCCATTTCATTGATTTAAGCTCCTGCCTTCTGCTGGCCCTTGGTTAACTTTCCTTTTTCTTGGTTCTTGAGATTGGAGCTTTAGGTTATTAATTTGAGACTTCCCCCTTTTTAGTGTATGCTTTTAGTGCTATCAATTTCCTTTCCCATAATACTTGAGCAGTGCGCCACAGGTTTTGACATGTTGTATTTTCATTTTCATTCAGTCTGATGTATTTGTAATTTTCCTCAGACTTCCTTTTTGACCCATGTATTATTTAGAAGTCTGTTTACTTTTCCAGTGCTAAGAGATTTTCCTGTTTTCTTTCTGTTACTGGTTTCTAGATTGAGTCCATTGTGGTCAGAGTACATACACTATATAATTTACAATTTTTAACATTTTTTGAGGTTTTATTATTTTTTATTTAAATTTTTTAACATTTGGTGATTTTTTTTTTCTTTTATGGCCAGCATAATATGGTCTTGGTGTATGTTCTTGGATCTTGAAAACACTGTTTATTCTGCTTTGGTTGGGTAGTGTGTTTAGAATGTAAATTAGATCCTATTGGCTGATATTATTGTTTTTCTGTTACCTTGCGATTTTCTGTCTAGTTCTATAAGTTGTTGAGAAAGGGTTATCAAAGTCTTCAGTTATAATTTTGAATTTGTCTATTTCTCCATTTCGTATAAATTTTTACTTCACATATTTTGAAACTCTGCCGTTTGTTGCAGACACATTTTAAGACTGTTATCACTTCTTGGTGGGTTGGCCCTTTTGAGACTATACACTGTCCCTTTTCATCTCTGGTGAATTTATTTGTTCATATTATGAATACTTTATCAGAGAGTAATATAGCCACTCCTACTTTTCTTTGATTTGTGTTGGCATAACACACCTGTTTCCACCCTTTAACCTGCTCATATCTTTATATTTGAGATGAACTTTTTGTTGATAGCTTTCTTGTTTTAGTTGGGATTCTGTACACAATATTAAGTTGCTGCTGAGGCAATGGCTCAAGTTTAAAAAAGTAGTCCCTTCTATCCGCACTTGGGTAACCTCATCACCCCAAGGGAGTGGACTTCTCATCTCAGGGTTCCTGTGCTGATCCACGTTCAGAGCCAGGCATGGGGCTGCTGTTGTCGGCCTTCCTTGACCTTCTGACCTTCTTTTGGCTCCAGTTGCTCTTTTGCTGGAGCAGGCCTGTGTGTCACATAGGTCAACAGGCTCAGTCTTCAAAATGTTCCTCTATGGGGTGGGCTCAAGGGGAGTTTCTTCTTATGTCCTAAAGATACCTCATCTGGGTGAGCGGCCTGGCTGTGCTGTCCCCGGGGAGACAGGCCCTGAAATCAAGGCCTAAAATAGTGGCAGAAAATACCAAACATTTAGGAAACTGGTATACATCGGCACTGAGAAGGACTCAGGAAGAAACAAGGACTAGGGAACTTTGCATAATGCAAAGCAGTTAAACTTGATTGAACTCCTGGATTTGTATTATTAAGACTAAAGAATAGGTTTAGAAAAATGTGTTCCACCAGTGTCCACCCTCAAAACTTTTTCTCCTGGGGACTCAATCATATGGGTTATATTTCCTGAAACCATATGTATAAGTCTGCTTCCCAATTGCTCTAACAAAATGGCTGTGACGAGAAAGCACGTAGGCAGGAGAGACAGGTAGTCAGAGAGCGGGAGAGTATAGGCTCCTTTTTTTTTTTTTTTTTTTTTTGCGGTACTGGGGATCGAACTCAGGGGCATTCTACCTCTGAACTATACCCCCAGCCCTATTTTTTATTCTTTATTTTGAAACAGGGTCTCACTAAGTTGCGGAGGGCCTTACTAGGTAGCTGAGGCTGGGATTACAAGCACGCACCAGTACGACCGGCTTAGGCTCCTTCTTTTTAACAACTCCCTCTTGTAGGAACTAACCGGGGTCCCACAAGGACTACATTGATCCCAGGGCGGTGCTCCCAGTGGCTACCTACTAGGTTCCATTCTTTGAAAGTCAGTGTGCATGTATGCCTCTACCAGCTTGTATCTCATTAGATGTATGATTACAATGCACCATAAATAAATAAAGTCCACCACCTCCTAACATCGTCACACTGATGACCAAGCTTCTGACACGTAACCTCTTGGCAAAACATAGCATCGTGTAACTGTAGAAGCTTTTCTTTCATTGTTGTTCTTACATATAAACATGAGACTTTTTTTTTTTGCTCTGTTTCTTATACATACTTTCTCTTAGTTATTTTTAAGATGCTGTGTCATATTAATATCTTACAGCTTAATGTCTAAGATCTAGAGTTTGGGTCTTAGACTATTACTTGTGAATTAGGTATATCAATGTTTCAAGTAAGGTCATGGATATTGAAGGTGCTTTATAGATTGTGCAGTAGTGTGAAGAGTAATTCCTTTTCTTTTTTTAATTATGGAAATAGTTTACAAGGCTCTTTGCTGGAAGGATATGTGATGGTGTTGTGGTTTGGGTTCTTTCAGTTTTAGTGTTCCCTTGGTGGCTTCCAGACATAACATACACCCAAAGAAGAGGAAAATTTTCTCCCAAGAACATTCCATGGTCTGATCTGGATTTTAAAATAGTTCTAAGAGTAACAGAAAAAAGATCCATCAAAAGTAGTGTATATACTTATTATAGGGGTAGTTCTAAGCTTAGGGTTCAAAGAGTCAGCCATCTAACTCAAAGGAGAGGACAGAATAGGTGAGCCCAAGGGAGACCCTTGGTTAAACACCTCCTCGGCGTGGCCCCTAGGCAGGCTCTCACGATTTCCTGTAGGTAAAGGGAGAGAGACAAAGGCAGAGAGCAGCTGCTGAGGCAGGACGGGCAGTGATGGCTGCTTGCCCATCCTCCAACTGCAAACTGCAGCCCGAGGAGTGACCCGCAGATGAGTGTCTCCTCTTGGACGTCAACCGCCTCTGGCAGCAGCGAGGCATATGTCACTCTTTGGACTTTGTTCTCAGTTGCCAGAACATGGTGGGAGTTGGTGGGAAACACCTGGGGCTTCTGTGCTGTGCTGGACTCAGCTTTCCGCTGGGGACTATTTGGAGTGTCCCAGGAGGCTGCCCAGGCTTCCCATAGGTTCTGTCACAGAAGAGAGAGAAAAAGAAGGGGAGCAGAAGGGAAAGAGAAGGAGGACTAACGTGAGGAGCATTACACAAGGAAAACATACACTTTGATTTCTTTTTTAGTGGAATGTGAACTAATTACACAATGGGTGAGTGGGAAGAGTGAATGAAGGTAATTGGTATAATTAATTTGCACCTGCCCGCATCCTGTACGCCAAGAAGCAGCCTGGTGGGCTGGAGGGCTTGTAGCTGTGTCACTCAGGAGCTGCAACTTGTTCGTGTACAAACCTATCCATCTGTGTCCGTAACTTACACCACCGGCAACCCATCTGGTGTTTGCCCTTTGCCCCACTGGGCACACTGTCTCTCTGGTGGCTTCCGAAGCAGCTGAGATGAGAGGAAGGAGGTGAGGTGGGCCCAGGAGGTGTGCTGCCCATGTCCCTGTGCTGCTCCTGAGGGCTGCTGGCCCAGAGAACTCCCATGAGCCCTCAGGGTCAGGGAGGAAGAGTCACAGACCCCTGGCAGTGTGAGGCACTTGCTTGCTGAGCTTTGAGCCTGGGCTGGGCACCAAGCCAGGCCTGGGGAGATGTGCAGAGTAGACTGGCTATATACGTCCTGCTTACCTTCGAGGGGGCATAGACAATACTGAAATAAATACAAGTATGATATATGGTGAGAGAGTGGGTGGAGGGGTAGGGTGGACGGTGTTTCAGGTCGGGGTCAGGAAGCTGTCTCTGCAGTGTACCCAATTGAAGTCCTGGTGATATCTGGGAAGACATTCCTCGTGGGTGTAAGTGAAGCCTCAGGGCGAGGTGGAGGCACAGCAGAGGGCCTTTCTGACCCAGAGGATGAGCGGGGCTGCAGGGAATGCAGAGGCTGCGTTTTGAGGGGGAGACTGGGCTGCATCCTCTAGGGCCTCTTTCCTTTTGGTCATGCACGTTTACTCCAAAGGAATTGAATTTGCTTGAACTTGTATTTTTTTGTTATTAAAATAAATATTTGGTTCTAAGTCAGATGAGATTACACTGAGCCACAGCATGATACAGTCTGATTCATGTGTTTAAAATAGCCCTCTGACCTCTGGTCAGAGACTGTCCTGTGGCTGGGGATGGCAGCTGAGGGACAAGTTACACAGCTGGTCAGTTGGGCTGGTCGACCAGTGATGGTGTGGCTTGGACACAGGGGAGCTGGGGCCGGTGAGATACGTTCTGCAGGCGGGCCTCCCTGGCGTCCACCTCCCTTCCTCCCTCCTTCCTTGAGACTAGGCAGTGCAGGCCTCCACCCGCCAGAAAATAGAGCCTCGGGGAGAACAGTACCTGTGAGCAGTGCCTGTCTAGTCCTGTTCTGGGGCACCCAGAATGACAGGAGGAAGGCGTGGGAGGCAAGGCCTGGCTTGCCTAGTTCCTGGGCCCAAACCCTTTGCAGTTTGCAAAGCACTTGCACACTTCGTTTTGCCCCACCCCTGTGGAGTGAGCGGGCCAGACTAGAGCGCCTTGCCTGAGATTATGAGGAGCTTGTGGCGACAGGGAAAGCAGGTTGAGGTCATTAGGAATGAAGTAACACTGATTTCTGCTCATGAAAGGAAGACATGTGGCCAAACAAGGGGACTCAGCTGAGTTTTTAGTGGTCAGGTTGTGGTCAGCAATTCCCTCTTCTAAATGTTCTCTTGACATAATGCTGCTTATATAATTTAAAAAGAAGTAAAGCATTCCCCTTTTATGGGATAAAGCCAAAATGTAATTGAATTACTAAAACTTCTTTGAAAAATAGCCTCTCACTTCTTCGAAGCAACAGTCAGCTGACTATGAAGACACTGCACAACAGCTGGGTTAAGAGACATGGGATAATTTCTATCCATCCTTTGAAGCATGGGTGTCTTTGCTTGGAGGGGTTGCCTGAGGGAAGTTTTTTCCAACTTCTGACATGTCCTAATACATTTCCAAACATTCTTTACAGCTTAGACCATGCTCAGCCTTCAGGTGGCCTCATCATCGACAAAGAATCTGAAGTTTACAAGATGCTGCAGGAGAAACAGGAGTTAAATGAGCCCCCGAAACAGTCCACATCATTCCTGGTTTTGCAGGAAATCCTAGAGTCAGAGGAGAAAGGTAATCAGCTCTACTGGAGGTCAGAGGGTGGCATTGCTGAGGCTCAAGTGAGCCCAGCCCAGAGCAGTGGGAAGAACGTAGTGGGCTTTGGAAGGCACGAGCGTGGTTTGTGTTTTTCTCACTAAGTGGCCTCCAAGTTGTGATCCTCCTACCTCAGCTTTCCGCGTAGCTAGGACTGCAGGTGTGTCCTACTGCACCCTGCTTGGCATGGGCATGCACTTTTAAAAAGGTTTTGTTGTTTTTATTTCATTTTATTTTTTTAAGTTTAATAATATATTTTTTATTTTTCAGAATTTTGTTAGCTATGGAAAAGCCAGGGTAGTTTCCAGAAAGCATCCTAAGGATGAGATTTTAAGAAGGCAGGTGAAAGTGACCTTCATCATTGCATCTGGTAGAATATTTAGAATTCCTAATGAAGTATAAATGGGGATCACACTTCTGTCTTTGGAAGACTCTATTTTCAAACAAAATACCAGTCAGGAAGTTACTTCTCTGTCCCCTGGAGAGGAGTAACTTCCTGATGGGTATGAACTTTTAAAATGCTAAAAAGTAGCCTGGCGTGGTGGTGTATACCTGTAATCCCAGTACTTGGGAAGATTGCAGATTCAAGGATAGGCCTAGCAATTTAGCAAGACTCTAAGCAACCTAGAAAAAAAACCCTGTTTCAAACAAAAAATAAAAAGGGAGGTGTATAGTTTGGAGGTAGAATGCCTCTGGGTTCAATCCCCAGTTACCCCCTGCTCCCTCACTAACACACACAAGTAAAATAACATACTAAAACCTCACCAGGAAGGAGGGTGCATCCATTTTTTCTTTGGGGCCATGGGTTTGTTCTTGCTCTAATGTGGATGGCCTGAGAGCCCCCCAGTGTGGGCTTATACATCCTCATCCTGTGACCTTCGGCTAGTCTCTGAACTGTGCTAGGCTCAGGTATCATAAGTTATGCAAAACATCCCTGACTGTGAGTAGGTGCTCCTTAGTTATTACGATGTTTGAAACTTCAGCCTGAGCTTGTCCACGGGTGAGTTTGATGTCTGAGGCACCCAGGGCCATCTTGTGTGGTTCTGCAGGTCTCAGGAGATAGCTCTCTTCCTTGTAGACATCTTATACTCTGCATTTATTATGGGATGCGCAAGCAGGTAGCAGCAACAGTATCTTCACTTAATAACCATAGTATACTGTAAGGGATTGGAGACAGGTGAACAGGTGAATATGTTGAAGAAGGTATGCTTTTTTTTTTTTTCCCTGCAGTACTGGGGGTTGAACTCAGGGCCTCACACATGGTAGGCAAATGCTTTACCACTGAGCTACATCCCTAGCCCTTTTTAAGAAATTAGAGACCGGGTCTCACTAAGTTGCCCAAAACTTTTGCCTCCAACTTGCCATCTTCCTGCTTCAGCCTTCCCAGTAGCTTGGATTATAGGCATGCACCCAGCATGAGATACTTTTTCTCCTTCCTATAAAGGTGACCTGAGGATCGACAGCCCTCAGGCTCCCCCTCCCCTGCCTCCCTGGTGGCTCCCTTGGGATCTCATTATCAGCCTTCTTTTTTTTTTTTTCTACCTTCAAGTTACACCCTCAGCCTGATTTTATTCTTTTATTTTGAAACACGGTCTTACTAAGTTTCTGAGGCTGGCTGCAAACCTGCGATCCTCCTGTCTCAGCCTCCCAAGTACTGGGATTACAAGCATGCGCCACCATGCCCGGCTATTATAGGCCTTTTCTGTAGAGTTGAGTTTTCTGCCCTTTCCTGGGCTTGGGATGCCCTGTTCTCCACACTGTCCATTTTTCTGAGGCTCAGCCACCTGACTGGCAACAGAGCCAATGGTCAGTGATTGTCCCAGGGAGACCTGCCTCAGCCAGGTTGCAAGGGTTTGACTTGCTTTCTCGGGGCAGCCAGGAGGGTCAGAGCCATGTGTCCTCTGGAAGGCAGATGGGCACACGGCTCTGCAGCGCCCCCTGCTGGGATTTGAGCTTCAGTTCCTGGGGAGTTCTTCCTGAGCTGAACCTTCCTGCTGAACAGGCCCAATACCTGGGCTTCCCTGCCAGTGCTGTGGGTTCTTCAGAGAGGGTGGGAATTTACACCACAGGAAATTAGAAGAAAAGAGTTCCTTTCATACTAAAAGCCATTGTTCTGCCAGAATTGCCCCCTTTGATTGGAGTACTTGTGTAGTTGGGGAAAAACAAGCCAGATTGTGTTAGGGCCCAGAATTTTGGCTGGCTGACAATCGACTTGGATTTGGGCTCCAGCCCCTGAGGATGACAGATGTGTCAAAACATGGGAGAAACCACAGCTCTTTTTACTCTGAGTAAGTGGGTGTGAAACTTTTCGATTAAGAGAGGCAGAGTCAGTCATCCAGCCCAAATTAGGACCTAGATTGATATTGCAGAGCTTATCTGGGCTCAGAGAAGGAGTTGTCAGCTCCATGCTCACCAGGATCTGGACTCCTTTCATCCTGTGCTCCGTCAGCCAAAACACATGGCTTCCATGCTCAAGGTTACCTCGTGGGCCTAGCTGGCAGCTGGTGTGCCAGCCATCATACTCCCTTCCGGGCCCCAGGAAAGAAGGAAGGGGACAGAGCTAATTGGGATATTCCCTCTTTCAGAGGGACTAGATTTCTCTTTCCCAGAAGTCCCATATTACTATCCCATTTACATTTTATTGGACAGAACTTCATCCATGGCTACACCTAGTTGCACGAGAGCCCGAGAATTACATTTTTGAATCCCCTATGCTGAATGCCTTCTAGCCCCAAGGGAAATCAAGAGTGCTAAAAAGGGGAAGAAAGATAATCGATGTTGCAGTTTTCCCCGTGTCTCTTCGTGTGGGCTTGCATTAAATTTTCACTGACTGCAACAGGATAAATTCCAGCCCACACATCCATTACACGCAAAAAGGTCTTGGGGAGGGAATCCAGAAGGCTGCTTTCTTTTATTTGAGGTGAGATAGAGCCTGGGGCAGTGGCTGGTAGATAGTAAAAGTACTTGGTGAGGGTCACTTTCAGAGAGCAGCATTGATGGGTAGAAAGCACTGGTGTCAGGCTCAGTCTGCCTCTGACCTGCCAGGAGACCTTCAGCAAGTAGCTAGTCTGAACCCTAGTTTCAGCACCTCCACTGAGGCTATTAATGAGGACCTAAGGTCCCCTGCACAAGCAGCGAGGCACCTGAAGGAGGCTTGGCTGCAGCAGGTTGGTGATAAATAAGAGAAAACTATATATGTTTGTAGTTGCCTGGAATCCACTTAGTAAGCTGGTTGAGAAGGAAAAAGGAGATTTCTTTGAATTTCAAGTTGGCTGGATAAGTGAGAAAAATCCCCATGGAACCAGTAGGTGGTGCTGCAGGACAGAGCAAGCCACATCGTGAAGTTGTCATCCCCAGGCAGCCTCCTCTGCCCCGGCCAGACCCAGTTTTATCCAGTATATATCTTCTCATCCAGAAAGGGAGGTGAATTCTTTTATGGAGAGGGCATTCCATGCTTCTCCCTGCCCTCTCTCCTACCCTCCTTGTAACCTCTTCTCTTTTCCTGTTGAATTTTCCATTGATTGGAATATGTAAAAAAGGCAGCCATCTGGTAAGAGATTCTGGGCTGGTTGCTTCCTTCAGCTCTTGGCTTGCCTTGCCACGCCACGCTGTCCAGGTGTGCAGAGCTATTGCCGTTTCCTTCTGGCTCTGGGGCAAGGCAGCCAAACAGCATCAGGAAGAAAATGATGCAGCCTGCTTGGTTGCTCGCAGGCTGTAGCTAGGGTGAGGTGAGCAAGCATTGCCTTGGGTGCAAAACGTAAGCCAGCATTAAAAAAAAAATCAGTAATCAAGACAAAAATACTATTTGAATGTAATATTAAAAAAAAGCAAAAAAGTCTATGATGAATGAAATTGGGTCCATGGTCTGTGGTCTTGTACCCCAGGAAGGGTTTGGGAGAAGCAAACAGTGCTTTGGGCTGGGGGATCACTGACGCTTCATGGTGGCTTTCCCTGATGCACCTGCTGGCCCCAAACCACAACTTAAAACAGTGGAAACCTTGAAGCCTCCTGGTGCCTGCTCTGTCTCATGTGTTGCTAGAGGGATATCTGTTCCCCAGTACAGGAGGGCAAAGCTCTAATGGAGGAAACCGGAGACACTGTGCCATAAATGTCCATGATTGGGCTATTGAAAGTCCAAGTTGCTTTCACATTTTCCTTTTTTGTCTCCCATAAGCCAGCAAGTACCTCAAGCCAGTTCTCACGTTGTATTAGTAGCAGTGGGTAATTGGTGTTATAGAAAGGCAGCTGGTTAGCTGTGGTTCAGCTGGGCCAGGCAGGGATGGACCTTGTGCTCTGAGACTTCTCATTCTGGGGGGTGGGGGGCTGGGGAAGGGAAAGGTCCTCTGGACCTTGCTGTTCTCATGACAGAGGGCGGAAGCTGAAGGGATAGGGCCAGACCACACAAATAGATTTAGTGCCTTTGCCTGAATAGGGCTCACACCTGCTCACATTCCATTGGCCAAAGCCTGGGGATGGGGAAGTCTATTCCACCGAGAAAAGGGTTCTCAGTCTTGGCTCTGTTGACATTGTGGGCCACATAAGTCCTTGCTGTGGGAATGCTCTGTGCATTTGGGGATATTTTTAGCAATACTCTTGGCTTTCATCCATTAAATGATGGTAGTTTCCCCCCTCCAGTTGTGATAACCCAAACTCTTTCCTAGGAGACAAAATCACCCTCAGAAGAGAATGACCAGAGAGAAGCATGGTAAGGGTGGGGAGGAGTGACCATGGGCAACATATATGGTCATCCACATCAGCCAGAGGCATTCTAAATGCCCCTTGTTTGAACATGTGTCAGTTTTTGGTTCCAAAGTCAGCATATGGGAACTTTTTTTCTAAGAGGGTAAGAATCAGCATCTTTGCCTGTCAGCCCCAGAATGGCCCAGCATGGCTGCAGTTACGGGAAGTTATGGGATGGTAGTTATGGGAAGGCCTTCTCCTACCTAGTTCCACAGAAAACGATCTCATTGTCCTGGGCCAGGAGTTCTTGGTCCAGTGGTTCCTGAGGCAGCAGCTCCTAGGAACTTGTTGGAAATGCAAATTCGCAGACCCAGCCTTCTGTGGTTAAACAAACCTTCCAAGTGATTCTGATGTGCAATAAAGTTTGAGAACAGCTGCCTTTGTCTAAAATAGTCGGTTTGGCCAGGGTTGTGCAGTAGAATTTCTGTACCTGGCTCCTGTGACTGCTTGTTCTGCTGGTCTGGAGCGGGTCCTTCTGTGATTTTGCTGAAATCTCTCCTGGCACTTGTGATGCTGCCAGGTGCCTCCTCAGAGTCACCGCTGATGTGGACACGTCTCTGGCTTCTTGAGCCATGGCACACTGACCAAGACGGGGCCACCACACATTTGTCATGGTGTTTCGTCACTCATGTCCTGTGTCATTTATTAAGCCTCTATTATTTGTTAAACCTCATGCTAGGATCTGTGGGGTATTGAAAAACATCGAAAACAAGGTTATGGTGACCAAGTAGTTTGCAGTCTAGGGAGAGAGCTTTGTATAAATAGCTGATGAACTAATAAGCACAGGCTATGTTGCAGTAAAAAGAAAAAAAAAAAAGTGATGGGAAGCCGGGCGTGGTGGCGCACGCTTGTAATCCCAGCATTTGGGAGGCTGAGACCTGAGGATCCGGGTTCGCGGCCAGCCTCAGCTACCTAGTGAGGCCCTCCACAACTTAGTGAGACTCAGTTTCAAAGTAAAGAATAAAAAAATAGGGCTGGGGGTATAGCTCAGAGGTAGAATGCCCCTGAGTTCAATCCCCAGTACCGCAAAAAAAAAAAAAAAAAGTGATGGGAAAAACCCATCCAGCCAAGTATATAGTAGTAATAGTAACAGCTTACTATTCTTTTTTTGTGTGTGGTACTGGGGCTTGAACCCAGGGGCATTTTACCTTCAAGCTACACCCCAGCTCTATTTTATTTGGAAACAGGTCTTGCCAAGTTGCTGAGAGCCTCACTAAATTGCTGAGGCTTTCTTCAAACCAGCTATCCTCCTATCTCAAGCTCCTAAGTACTGGGATTACAGGCAGGCATGCACTACCAGGCCTGGCCAGCTTATCATTCTTGATAGCTAAGATGACACAAGGCTCTGTTCTCTCTGACATGGTAAACTGAGCTGTGGGCAGTTCAGCCTCTAGCAACTAAGTACTTACTTCATACCTACCAAGTTAACTCCTGTCTGTAGTCAGTGATTTTCATCTGGCCACTTGTAGCATGCTGCACTGCAGTGGTGTGTGGTATGGTGTGTGTGTGTGTGTGTGTGTGTGTGTGATGGACTTCTTTCTGCACCTAAAAGAAGGGTTTTTTTTTTGTATTTGTTTTTTGTAGTTCTGGGGATAGAATCCAAGGGCTTGCTCATTCCAGGCAAGCCTGTACCCCTGAGCTTTACCTCAAGTCCTCTTTCTACATCTAAATACATTGTCTTTGGAATATCAGATAATGCTTTTTAAAAACTTATTTATTATATCCATGTAGGGCATTTTAAAGTTATTGTATCAATCTTTGCACATATTTAATCAGAATATAGTTTGTGTTGTAGGGGCTGATTATGTATGTGCCGGACACTGTAGGAGGGCTTGGCTTCACGTGGTTTTAAATATTTTCTTATATGCCAAGCATGATGGTACATGTCTGTAATCCTAGTACTTGGGAGGCTGAGATGGGATGATCACAATTTTGAGGCCAGCTTCAGTGACTTAATGAAGTTCCTTAGCAAATTAGTGAGACCCTATTTTAAAATAAAATAGAGCTGGGAGTATGGCTCAGAGGTAGAATGCCCCTAGGTCCAACCTCTAGTATATTTAAAAAAAAAAAAAAAAAGGAATCTTCTTGTACAACAGTGAAGGGGAAAATAGCCTGTTTTATAGAAAACTAGAGAAGTGAAATCCCTTTCCCAGAACCAAACAGCAGAGTTGCATCTGTTTCACTCCAGTGCCAATGACCTTGCTTGAATGTACATAGAAGTGGTTCTGAAAGAGCTAAGTGACACGTACACAGTTCCGCACCACCTAGCCAACACAAGTGCTTTCCTTGTTTCAGGGGATCCCAATAAGCCCTCGGGATTCAGAAGTGTTAAAGCTCCCGTCACCAAAGTGGCTGCATCGATTGGAAATGCTCAGAAGCTGCCCATGTGCGACAAGTGTGGCACTGGCATTGTGTGAGTATCTGCCTCCTGCAGTCCTCAGGGGGGATGGTGGGTTGGGTAAACCATGAGAATGTGAAAAGTACCAGATATAAAGGAGACAAATCCTGCATGGAAAAAAATGGAGCAGAGGGGCCTAGTAGGTTCATTTTCCCTTGCTGTGGAACCCTTAGGTTATAGACATGTAAACACAGAAAAACCAGGGCTGCTCTGTTGAAGTGGAAGGGGCTTCCAGAGTCCCTTCTGGACCCCACAAAAGAGATGCCCTTTTGCATTGGCAGTTAGAGGCCAGTTGGGAGGCCCTGGTCAGTCTTCTGATGGAATTTGGTGGCGAAGCCCCCAGACCCAGCTCAGGAATCAGGGCCCTGGTGCCATCTGCAAACTCTTATCACTAAGTTCTGTTTGTCCCTCCTGTCTGCAGGGGTGTGTTTATAAAGCTGCGGGACCGCCACCGCCACCCTGAGTGTTATGTGTGCACCGACTGCGGCACCAACCTGAAGCAGAAGGGCCATATCTTTGTAGAGGATCAAATCTACTGTGAAAAGCACGCTCGGGAGCGGGTCACACCACCCGAGGGCTACGATGTGATCACCGTGTTCCCCAAGTGATGCTGCGGACGTGCGCTGCTGCTCTTCTCCATCGGCCTCCGCAGCACCTCGCTCGCTCTCAGGGCGCTCTGGCTCTCCCTTCTCCTTGAAGTTCTGTGCTTATTTAGCTCGGTTTATCCCTGCTCGTTAGATGTCAAGTCCCCCCCACTTTGGTTGACGGGGTCCCACTGGTTGTGCGATTATTGGCTTTTGTAATGAATGGAAGAGTGCTTTGTTCATTGTCTGCTTGCCAGCCTCCTTGGCCCTCTTCTCTGGTTCTGCTCTGCTGCAAGTGGACATCTGCCTGATTTGAACCAAACCCAGTTTTAATGTGTCAGACGTTGATTTCATTTTTACTCAATAAATGTATAGACTAAGCACTGTGCTGTGTTTTGTCAGTTGGCCATATGCCCTGTTCCCTGCCCAACGAGATTTCTGAGGTCTCTCCTCTTGTTTTACATTTCCAACTTCTGTGAGATTTGCAGGTCTTTCCCCCAGGGATTAGAATAGTGGCATTCAAACAAGCCATGTTCTCATAATTCTTTAAAGCTTGCACCAAATTATATTTCTCTGATGGTAAAATAAGATACTTAGTTCTATTTTAATGAAATGTTTTTGTTTATCTGGGGATCAAACTCAGGGGCATTTTACCTCTAAGCTGCCTCTGCAATTCTTCCTATTTTTTTTGTTTTCGAAACAGCATCTTGGTAGGCTGCTGAGAGCCTCACTAAATTGCTGAGGCTGATCTTGAACCTGTGATCCTCTTGTTTCAGCCTCCCAAGTACTTAGTTACAAGCATGTGCCACCACCATGCTTGGCTGAATTTTTATTTACACATGTGTAACTGTTCTGGGACTTATCTGTGAAAATGAATACTTCCCAAAAAATAGATGGGGAGCATTACCAGTTGACCTTAAAGTATTCCTCAATAAATCCATTTTCAGGTTGGTTGCTGCCATCACAACCACAAATCCTTCATGAAGGGAAGCAAACTTGAATGTTGGCAGAAGCAGCAGCAACAGCAGCTCAGGGAAATGCCAGTGTGTCCTCATTACAGAAGAGGCTGGGGACCCTGGCAGTTAAGAAGTCTTGAGTCAAGAGCTCAGGTTACCATAAATTATCTACTGGTGGCCAATCCCTGATGGAGTCGTTGGCTCAGACAGTGGTGCCCCGTCTCTCCAGAGAGGAAATGTTTGCTGAGAGAAGTGGACAGGTCGCTCCAGCCCACCCTCAAATGTCTGGATAATCAGTTTATAAAGATGAAGGTTGATTTTGTCTCACTTCTAGGGGTTTCTTCCATGATTGGTTGGTCCTCTTGCTTTTGAGCCTGTGACAAGGCAGCATATCATGGTGGATGTTGCAAAAGTGTTCACCTCATGGTGCAAAGCAAAAGCAAAGAGTACAGGATCCCAGTACTGCCTTCAAGGGCAACGCCTTCAATGATGTAAGATCCTCACCAGGCTCCACCTCTTCCACCTCCTCATGGCACCATGGGTTGGGGACCAAGCCTTTAACAGGGGGGCCTTTTGGGGTCACCAGATCCAAACTGAACCAGGACTAGTTTGTCTAGGTACTCTGATAGTGATTTTAGTTAGATAGTCATGCTAGTTTTTTTTTTTTTTTGCTGTACTGGGGATTGAACTCAGGGGCATTCTACCTCCGAGCTACACCCCCAGCCCTATTTTTTATTCTTTATTTTGAAACCGAGTCTCACTAAGTTGTGGAGTGGGAGTGCCTCACTAGGTAGCTGAGCCTGGCCGCGAACCCGGATCCTCAGGTCTCAGCCTCCCGAATGCTGGGATTACAAGCGTGCGTCACCACGCCCGGCTCATGCTAGGTTTTTATACCATCCATCTGTGAATCAAGAATTCACATGAGGGGTGCTACTGCAAAACCCAGAACTGAAAACTTTCAGGTGGAGAGTCACTTCATGTTTAGCTCACATGCTCACTCTCCCTCTTTTGTGGTTAACCAGTCCTTCCTCTAAACCCTATCCATTTCTAAGCTTGGTAAATGGCAAGGTGGCTTAAACTGCAATGCTGAGGAGTCAACATCAAAGGAAAACTGAAACAAATACGGTAACAGCTGTGATTTGGGTTACTGATTGGAAGGGGATGGACATGTAATAGGTTCTTAGAACTTTCTTCAGTCTTTCTCCTCAGATATGTGCCAATCGAATGTCTGCCATTTATCTTGCTCAATCACAGTGTTACTTCTTAGGAGCAGGTCTTAGATATAAGATGTCTTCTAACAGGCTAAATGCCAAAAGCTTTTCGCGATTGGTTATGATTAAACATAGCCTCAGTAACTCATGTATTTCCTGGCCAAATGAAACAGAATGACAGTAATATTGCCCCTTCATGCTAGCTGTGTTGTATGGCTAAGAACTCCCTTTATTTTTTTTCTCCAGTAATTAATTTATAAAACTAATTCCTGCCAAGAACAATGTAAGGTTTTGCTTATTTCTTGAACTTCATGCCTACCATGTTTATCTGTTTGTCTTCCTTTGAGGTTTACTCTAAAATGAATTCAGAATGGAGGGTGCATACCACAATATCTTCAATCTGACTGCACCTTCTTTGTTTACTACTAAGCTTTCTGATAATTTCCTAAAGAGGAACAACTCAGCCAGAGTCATGCAGACTTTGGTCAGACTATTCTGACTTGGAATGCTCTTCTTCCACTTCTCAATTCAGTTGACTTCTAGTAAAGTTCTATTGCTTCAAGATTAAGATGCCCCCCTCCTCCAGACAGGCTTTGCTGATTGCCCAGCATGGCTTGGATGCTGCTGTCCTATGCTCTCCTACCCCGGGCACACCTCTTTTTGCCATGTGTTGCACAGAACACTAACTTCTCATCTCCCAGAAGGAACCAAGCCTCCTTGAGAGCCGACTCTCTGTTGTTTGCTTCATCATCTCAGCACCCAACTCAGTGCCTCACCAGGGGCAGAGAGACAGTCTACCCGTGCAGATGCTGGGTGAATGCATCTAGGAATGAATGCTTTATCACTGTCCAATAGGAGTATAGGGTGAAGCTGGGCGTGGTGGCGGATGCCTGTAATCCCAGTACTTGGGAGAGGGAGACTGAGACGGGAGGATCACAGGTTGGCAACCAGCCTCAGCAACTTAGATGCTGTTTCAAAATAAGAAAAATAAAGAAAGGGCTAGGAGATGTAGCTTAGAGGTAGAATGTCCCTGGGTTTGATCCTCACTGCCTCCCCTCCCCCCCACAAAAAAAGTGTGATATAAGTCATGCATGGAATTAAAAAAAGTTCTACTAGCCATGTGAAAAAAAAAAAGCTGGTGAAATTAATTTCAACAATGCACTTTATTTAACACCCTATATCCAATGGATTATTTCAACATGGGCCATGAACCACATTTCACATGCTCAGTAGGCTAGTGGCTGGTACATTGGACAGCACATTAACCCACTGCAAAGGAACAAAGGAAAGGCATCTTGGATTCCCTTTTAGGTACTGTATTCCCTTTGGGTACCTGCTTCCCTTTTAGATACCGTATTTTCCCTTTGATCCTACACAGCCATCATATTTTTTCTAGCTCCCCTGCAGTATTTTCCTTATTGTGCCTCCCACCTGGACTCCTTTTTTTTTTTCTTGTGGTACTGGAGATGGAACCCAGGGGCATTCTACCTCTGAGCCACACCACCAGCCCTATTTTATTCTTTTATTTTGAAACAGGGTCTCACTGAGTTATAGATGGCCTCACTAAGTTGCTGAGGCTGGCTTCAAATCTGCGATCCTCCTGTCTCAGCCTCCCAAGTACTGGGATTACAAGCGTGTGCCACCACGCTGGGCCTGGACTCCTTTTTGATGGCATCCTGTTGATTCCTCCCAGCCACACCCCAGGGCCTGTTCTTTCTTGGCCTTCATCCCTCTCACTGGCTCCGTGGAATTCCTATCTCTACTCACCCACGGCTTCTTGAAGCAGGTGCTTTGACTTACGCGATCTTGAACTCTCCAGGTCTCTTCCTGCTTTTCCAACTGCTGGTTCTCTAGGTTTCTCCTTGCCACAGTCAGGGATGGGACCTTTCCCATTGAGGCTCTTTTTTTTTTTTTTCCTTAGAAAACAACATGTATAACGTTTCATGAAACCAAACAAATAAGGCTTTAAAAAATTTTTTCTTTTATTCGCTATTGAAGATATCTCTAAGTATTATCTAAATTTTACCTGCACTGGATTCTATTTATCCTTTTTGGTGTATTCCACCCCCCCCCACCAGATGCCCAAGCTCTTCTGAGAGGAGGTAGCTGAGGGCAGGGGAACCTGGAATAGACAGTAGAGAAGGGAGATGGCAGCTATGATTACAGCCCGATGCCAGCCCAGTGGCAGAGGCTGCAGCTCAGCCCAGTAACCTTCCTCTCCTAAGTTTCTCCCAGGAAGAGAGTCCCACTGGAACCTGGGGCTGCCTCCAGAAGTCATATGAAGCACCCCACTGAAGCTGACACTTTGATGCATCACTGGGACACCGGGAGAGTTGAAGGGTCCCAGCCTCTTCCTGGGGTGGACCAGGGCCTGGGGGATGCTGGCATAGACAGGCCTGGCTCCCTGCCTCAGCTCTGGGCAATGGGGCTCAGCCAAGGCCTTCACTGAGGCTGTATTCTCAGAGCCCAGCGTCTCACTTTGTCTAACTCTACTCCCTTCCTTCCCTGCCCCCTCGTCTCCATGTTGGTTCCAAGAGAATTCCCTAACAAACCTTCTTCTCCTGGGGAAACCAGCCTGTGACAACCTGGACAAAAAAAAAAAAAGGATTTTTTTTTTCTGAGGTGGAATTTATTTGGAGGGTTTATCGCAGCCACATGACATCAACTTATTTACCCATTAAAATGATTGCTTTGGCCAGGTGTGGAGGTGCATATCTGTAATCCTACTACTTGGGAGGCTGAGACAGGAAGATCATAGGTTCAAGGCCAGCCACAGCAACTTAGCGAAGCCCTTAGCAATGTAGTGAGACCCTGTCTTAAAAAATAAAGTATAGGGCTGGGGGTGTAGCTCAGAGGTAGAGCGCCCCTGGGTTCAATC
Organism: Graphiurus murinus; assembly: GCA_004027655.1. Taxonomy (NCBI): domain Eukaryota; kingdom Metazoa; phylum Chordata; class Mammalia; order Rodentia; family Gliridae; genus Graphiurus; species Graphiurus murinus. The sequence goes on from PVLC010000159.1 coordinate 243,445, forward strand.
CCCATTACTAAAAAAATAAAATATTAAGAGAAAATGATTGATTTGTACTCTACCTCAAAAACCTGTTCTATTGGGCGGGACAGAAACAGAGACCTGGCAGGAGGCTATTGTCAGGTGAGAAATGGAATGGCTGCCTCTGTGTGGTAGAGGCAGAGGCTGTGAGAAGTCGTTAGATTTAGGATAGGTGTTAAATGAAGCAGTGGCACATGCCTGTAATCCCAGTACTTAGGAAGACTGAGATAGGAGGTTCAAGGTCAGCGTGCAGTAATTTAGTGAGACCCTATCTCAAAATTAAAAATAAAAGGGCCAGGGTGGTAATGCATGCCTGTAATATCTGTACTTGAGGAAGCTGAGACAGGAGGATCACAGACAGTTTCAATACCAGTGTGCAGTAATTTAGACCCTATCTCAAAATTAAAAGGGCCAGACATGGTGGTGCATGCCTGTAATCCCAGTACTTGGGAGGCTGAGACAGGAAGATCACAGGTTTGAGGCCAGCCTGGGTGATATAGTGAGTGAAACCCTGCTTCAAAGTAATTAAAAAGGGCTGGGGCTGTAGCTCAGAGGTAGACTGCTTCTGGATTCAATCCCCAGTACCACATGCACATGTATGTACACACACACACACACACACACACACACACACACACACACACACACACACACCCCAGACAACTCTACCTACCCTCTTTTGGCCTCCTGTTGAGCAGGAGACCTCTCAATTCTTCCTGTCCCACTGTCTTCTTACTGTCCTATGCTTAGAGCTTAGAACTATGAGAAAAAGGATTTTGGAGGTGTGGCCAGGAGACCTCAGGTTGGAAGAAAAAGGAGAAATGACCAGTGTTACCAAGGGAAAAAGATAAAAAAGGGTATGAGCTGAAGGTCAGCTCTCTTCCCTATCCTTCTCCTCTGCCCAGCTCTAGAGAACAGGAAAGCATCTGGAAAGAACATCCGGTAGAATGCTCCCTTACATTGTTGAGCACTTTACAGACTGTTTTGTGAGCTTTACAAACCCTACTATTAGGCGATTTCATAGGTGAGGAATCAGGGGCTCAGTGCAAATAAGAACTGTGACATGTACGGGGACACCAACAAGCATGTGTTACAAATTATACTGCGGCTTCTGTTCTGTGAAAGAATGTCTGCGGCCAAAGTTGGTGGGTTAGTTACAGTGGTTAGGCTGTGGTTGGCTTCCCTTTTCTGTCCCTCTAAGTGGTCTCTTGAGATAATGTTGAATCAAAATGTTGAATCAATTTGAAAAGAAAGTGTTTCCAGCCAATGGGATCAGATCAACAAAGAATTGAACTGTTGAAGCTGTCTGGCAGATGACACTCATTGCATTGAAACAGTAGCCAGTTCTAGCCACAAATGTACCCCAAACCTTGGCACAATCTGCTTGCCGTCGAATGAAGAGAGTGTTTATTCCATCGTGGTTACATTTACATGTCCTGTGATATGTGGGTAATCTTTGCCCAAGAGAGAGTATGTGGTGAATTTTTTCTAACTTCTAACATGTGAGGAATTCCCATACACATAAAAAAAAATCGATGATTTCTTTGTATAGTAAAACATTGTCAGTCTCCAAGCAGCTTCATCATAGGCAAAGAATCAGAGATTCATAAGATGCTACAGAGCTGGGTGTAGTGGCATATGGTTGTAATCGTAGTACTTGGAGGCTGAAATAGAAGGATCATAGGCTCACAGCCAGCCTCAGCAATTTAGCAAGACCCTAAGCAACTTACTGAGACCCTGTTTCAAAATAAAAATAGAAGGACTGGGGGTGGGGTGTAGCTTGGAGTTAAAAATGCCCCTGGATTAAATTCTCAGGACTACTCTTGCCCCCTGCCATAAAAAGATGCTACAGAAGAAGCAGGGGTTAAAAAAACAAAGGGAAAGCCAAGAGTGAGCTCTAACATAAATCATAGACTTTGGGTGATGATCAATATAGTTCATCAAATGCAAACATGACACTATTCTGGCGAGGAGGGTTGTTGATATTGAGGAGGCTATACACATGTAAGGCCAGGAGACACAGGAAATCTCTGTACTTTTTTAAAAATTTTATTTTGAACCTAAAACTATTCTAAAAACAAAAGTGTTAAAACAAAAACAGTACCATCAATAGTCCATTTAGTTCCTGGTTTTAAAGGAAATCCTGGAGTTGGAGGAGAAAGGTGATCAGTTCTGCATGTAGCTGGAGGCCATCGTTCGAGGCCTAGGGAGATTGAAGCACAGGTGAGAGGAAAGAACCCCCCACGGGCTTTTAAAGACTGAAAACAAAAAGGTAATCTGACTATAATTTCCTTTCTTATTCTGTGTTATAGAAGTCAGAGATCTAGTTATTTCCTATCATGTGTGCATGATATGAGTGAGGGCTGGGCAAAGTGTCTTTTTATTTTGTTTGATTTTTTAAAAAAATTTGAAACTGGGTTTCAATAAGTTACCACATTCTGGCCTTGAACCTGTGATCCTCTTGTTTCAGTATCCTAAGTACTGAGACTATAGGCCTGTGCTACCACACCAGACTTCAATATAAGTTTTTTTTGTTGTTGTTGTTTACAGTACTGGGGATTGAACCCAAAGCCTTGTGCATGCTGCACAAGTGCTCTACCACTGAGCTACATCCACAGCCCCAAATCCCAGTGATGTTTGTCCCTCAGGCTTCCCTTGATTTGATCTGAACCCACATATGCTATTCTTGCAGTGACTGGTTAGTTCACATGGGCAAAGTTCAAGGGCAGTGCACAAACTGAACCAAAATGGATCACCAGCAGAATGAACCAGGCTCCAGGGTTCAGGCTGGGACTAAGGAAATGTCATGGCCTATTACTGCTCTCCCCTCTTCTGGAGAAAGAGGGAGAGATGTCTTTCCCGGGAGGGACCTGAATGCCTTGTGATCATGGCAAAGAGAGACCTGCCTCAGCCAGGTTGCCATTCTGCTTCTAGAGTCATCCCATCGTGCAGAGGACGGAGCCTTCTGTTCAGGGCACTCGGTTCACCACTTCCTAGTACTAAGAATTAAGCCAAGCCACCTACCCTCTTATAGTGACAACTCTTCTTTCATTCCTAATATTGGTGACTTGTGCCTTCTCTCTTCTTTTCTGATGACCCCAATCTAGAGGAAGGAAAATTTATTTGCTCACAGTTCTGGAGGTTTAAGAGGTATCAGTCCATGTTAGGCTGGGTCACATCTGTGGAACTCAGGACATGGTGGTGAGAAGCAGAGAGATCAAAGGGAGGGCATGAGGGGCAAATATATAGTCCACAAGGAGGCCATGCTCCCAGTGACCTACCTCCTCCAATGACACCCTGCCTGCATAAATTACCTCCTAATAAAGCCAGATTATTAATCTATGAATGGTTTTGCCCAGTGATGAGATTAGAATCCTCACAATTCTATTATTTCACCCCTGAACATTTTTGAATTCTAGTACATAAGCTGTTTCCAGGGCACCTTATATATCAAGCGATGACAGTGACATTAGTTTTCTCTTAGTCACTTTGTTCTCTTAGCTTCTTTGCTTCTTCTGACCTGCCTGCATTTGGATAAATTAGATATTTTTAATAATTCAGTTTGACCTCAATTTGTTTTTTACCTATACTTTTTTGTTTTTTAATTTTTTAAAAGTGGCTTACAGCATACATCAAAACTTATAGTAATCAGTGTTCAAATAGTATTATACTATACCAGACATAGTGTGTAAACCTTGCAAGGGTTTTCCCTTTCTGTTCCTTGCATCTTATCCTTTATAATACTGTTGTTATATATGTTATTTCCATATATATTTAAATACTACAGTACTTTTTTTTCTTTTGTGGTGTTGGAGGTAGAAATTAGGGACTTGCATATACGAGGCAAATGTTCTACACCTGAGCCACAGCCCTCAGTCTTTAAACAAGATTAAAAAACTTAAAAAGTTAGTCAATAACATTTCAAACAATTTTATGTAAGTAGTTTCCATATTTCCCTTTTTAGTGGTATTTATTCCTTCCTGCAGGTCTGTACTTCTGGGATAATTTTTCTTTAGCATGAGTAATTTCTTTTAGTGATCTGTATAGTACTGTCTGCTGGTGACCAATTTATTTTGATTCACATCATCTGAAAATTTCTCTATGTAGTCTTCTTTCTTTTTTTGAAGGATATTTTCATTGGCTATATAATTTTATGTGGTTAAAATCATTTGTGAATGTTTTGTACATTATTTCTTTACACATTTTCTTTTTTACACATCTGTTCTTCTCCCCTTCAGAGACTCCACTTAGACCTACATTAAACCATTTAATATGGGACCACAGATCATTGATATGCTTTCCTTTTTCTTTTTAATTGTGTTCATTCTTTTTTCTCTCTGTGCTGCTGAGAGAAATACTCTGCAATACAGAGCATGTTGATATTTCCTTCTAATTCATTCAATCTGCTATGAAGACTGTCCAATGCAATCTTCCCTTCAAATAGTATAAGTTCTAAAATGCCCATTGTTTCTTTTGTAGTTTTTTTTCCTCTCCTGAATTGCATCATCCATTAACCCATTATCTCCATTTTCTTCTCCCAAGTCTATACCTTATGTATGATAGATCATGTAAAGTCCCTTCCTTCCAATTTCAACATCTTTGGTTCTCTGTGGGTTAGTTTCTTCTGGCTGAGTTTTATCTTGAAATGTGTCACATTTTCTTGCTGCCTGTGTATCTCATAAATTTTAATTGCATCCTAGAGACACCATATAAAACAATAGTTGTTACTGAATATTTGCCATGTTCTTTTCCACTGTCAGAAGAATAAAGGGCTAAGTCTTTGCATAATCACGAGTTGACTCCTTTACGGTTAGAACTCAGTTTTAGTTACTTTCAGTTGACCACTCATTCCATTATCTTGAGAGCATGATCAGGCCTTTTTCTTTTTCTAAGCACCCGAGCCTACAAGCTTTTTCTTTACTTTCCATTTCAGTCTTTGACTTTTCATACTAAGGGAGATCTCTTCTTCCAGGCCCCAACCCTGTCCCTCATCATCCTACACTCTGCTGTGTGTTTGGTAAAAATCTGGTGGGGAAACACTGGTTGGCAGTGAGGGATATCTTTTTATAAATTATTTTTTGATACTTTTATTGGTATATTGTAATTATATATCATAGCGAGGTTCAAAGTGATGTAAACATACATGAATGTATTGCTTGGTGTATTTCCCTCTGCATCCCACCCCACTTCTTCCACCTCCCTCTCTGTACATATTAGTGAGATTGGTAGCAATATATTTGTGTATGGAAATAACATTATTTGAGCTGTTTCCTTCCTCAGTCCTCCTTATCCCTCTCTCCAGTGCCCTCTCCCAATCCCCTTACCTATTTCACTGGTCTCTTTCTTCATTGATCCAAAATCTCTTTATTTCCTATATTCTCGCTAGCTTGCACATATGAGAGAAAACATATGACCCTTTGCTTTTTGAGACTGACTGATCTAATTTAGAATAATATTCCCTAGTTCCATCCTTGGTATCTTTCCAAAAGAATTAAGGAGGACTAAATTTGTGTCTGAGGTTCCTTCAGACTACTGTCTGTCACTCTAGCCCACTCAGTCATTCAAAATTATTTTTTTGCCTTATTCACTAGGAGGAAAATGCATTATTTAGGAAGAACCTATCCTCCTCTGCAATTTGAGTTGCAACTTCAGCTCTGCTGGAAAAACATGATCTTGTCGCTTATTCAGTGTTACGGTGTTGTTTCATACATCTGTGTATAGGACCAATGGTCTTTTGCAACCATCTACAGTCTAATCATATGTGGAACTTCACTCTTTAGTTACATTCGGATCCAAGCAACGCATTTCACCCAAAAGCCCAAATCAGCTTTCTAAAAATTTAAATAGAAGGTCATGAAGATAAAATGTCTTGAATGCATTTTCACAGTTACAGAGTAACATTTTTTCACAGAATACTTGTGTGCTAGCTCTTTGTAAATATTTCATATGGAAGTTATTGGGATGACATCATCTTATACTACTATGCTTCGTAAGACAAGCATATACACAAGATGCATTTGCTACTTCATAAGAGCGTATATGTATTGCCAGATACAGATTTGGCTGTGTCGCCTAGGTCTATGCCTGTACCATGAGACCAATTACAGGACCTTTGATGGGATTTAGTTGTCTAGGTACCTTTCAAGTGTAAATATATTACTAAATTAAAAGTAGCAAATATATTCTTTACTCACAAATTACTGTTTTGCTAAACATAATTTAAGGGAAGAAATAGCACAGAATAGTTCTGGAATACTCACAAATACCTGAGTCTAAATGGATATATGTAATAATCACTGCTTCCCCTATGCTTACTGTCAATAATTGGGTTTTATTCTCAGGATTGCTTATCTTATACAAATTTATATTGGATGATGGTTGAAACGTTGGTGGTGATGAACCCCACCTGTAGCTCTAATGACCCATGTGGTGCTTGCCTGGGCAAGGACTCCAAAATCACATAATGACTCTGATTGTCATCTTACATTCCAAATGGTCTCTTCACATTAGTTTAGGTTTTTATATTTATTTATTTATTTTTTGTGGTACTGGAGATTGAATCCAGGGGCATTCTACCGTGTAGCTACACCCCCAGCACTATTTTTTCTTTATTTGGAAACAGAGTCTCACTAAGTTGCAGAGGGCCTCACTAGGTAGCTGAGGTTGACCTCAAACCTGTGATTCTCCTGTCTCAGCCTCCCAAGTACTGAGATTACAAGCGTGCACTACCACTTCCGGCTTGTTTTTAAAATTTAAATGGACAAAGAAATAGAGTGAAATAACTGATTTTTCCAGCTATACCGCTCCTGAGTATCTTTTTGAAGGGACTGAAATCAGAAAACTATAATAATATATGCATATCCATATTTATAGCAGCACAACTCACAATAGCCAAATTATGGAACCAACCTAGGTGTCCATCAACAAATGAATGGATTACAAAATTCTAGGATGTACACACAGTGAAATTCTACTCAGCAATAAAGAACAAAATAATGCCATTTGCAGGAAAATGGGTGGACTTGGAGAACATTATGCTAAGTGAGATTAGCCAGTCACAGAAAGTGAGAGTTCATATGTTTTCTCTCATATGAGGAAACTGGAGAGTAAGTAATTGGGACACCAGAGGGACTGCAGACAATGGAGGAGAAACCTTAGTGGAGTCAGGGAGGTGGTCTAGGGGAAGGGGAGCGGGGAAAGGGAGGATCAATGAAGGAATCACTTCCATCGACATTATATACATATATGAGAATATCAATACCAATCTGTGGAGGGAGCCAGGGAAAGCCCAAGTGCTGAGTGCATGTGTGTCACTATCACTGTGAGCTACATTATGATGTGAGCTACATTATGATGCACCAATAAGGGTATAAAAAAAGAAAAAAATTCAGCCCCCAAATCATAATATTGTACTTTAACAGATACACCTATCCAGGAAGTTCATCTTTTTTTTTTTTTTTTTTGTATTAGGGATTGAACCCAGGGACATTCTACCTCTGAGCTACAGCCACACCCCCAGCCCTTTTTATTTTTTGTTTGAAAGAGTCTTGCAATGTTTCTGAGAGTCTTGTTAAGTTGCAGAGGCTAGTCTCTGACCTGTGATCCTTCTGTTTCAGCCTCCCAAGTACTGGGATCACAGGCGTGCGCCACCGTGCTCAGCTATGTTTGTCTTTAAAATAAAATATTTGAGATAAATTTTGGTCAAGTTTGGAAACACAAATTCAGAGCTGTACATGGCAACATCCTAAAATTCCACAAGGGGGCATACATTCCCCTATTAGAGCCGAAGTCGGGGCTTGAATGGACATGACTTACTTTTTTTATTTCTTGGTTCACCAGGTGCAGGATGTGTGTGACGGAGGGGTCCAGCGAGGCCTTCTCCGCCATCAGCTCACGCAGGTCCTTCTCCTCCAAGCTCCCCAGCTGCACTGGCCCGGAGGAGCACTCACAGCGACCCCGCGTGGGCCGGCCGTGGCAGTTCAGAATCGTGGACCTGGCCAGTCACGACAGGAGCGACGGAGGGGGTGGGGGTCGTGTGTGTGTGTGTGTGTGTGTGTGTGTGTGTGTGACAGGAGCGACGGAGGGGGTGAGGGTCGTGCGTGCGTGCGTGTGTGTGTGTGTGTGTGTGTGTGTGTGTGTGTTGGGGAAGTCAGGCACCGAGAGCCCACCGGAGCAGCCAGGAAGTGTTCGACGCTGAGGGCAACCGGCACAGTGACGGTCAGGCAGGGATCCACCTAGTCCTTGGAGCGCTGGGGTCTCCAACAGCGCAGTGCCGGCTGGAGACCGCCCTGCACCCCCCTCCACTCCCACACTCTCATCATTACGGTTCTTGGAAAAGCTCTTGGTTTGATTTTCCTTTTCTTTTTTATAATAATTGGAGCATTGTAATCATACATCTTTGTTAGGTACAAGCTGATAAAGGCATATATGTACACATTTCTCATTTAACCCCTTCCCCAATTCCCACCCCATTCCCTCACCCTCCCTCCTTCTCAAGTTCAGTTTAGTGATTGACCTTGATATATTTGTGAAAGTACATCATGTGCATTAGGGTCCCCCCTCCCCCACCCCATCCATCCCCCTCAGTTAAGTGAACTTCTTTGCTCACCTAGGGTTTCTCCTTTTTCACCTGAAGACCCTCTTATGCCCCATCTTCTCCCTAGCATCTGCATATCAGGAAGAACATATGTTTTTTTACTCTTTGTGATTGACTAATCTCACTTAACATAATGTTTTCCAGTTGCATCCATTTCCCTGCAGATAACATGATTTTGTTCTTCTTTATGGCTGAGTAATATTCCATTGTGTATGTATCCCATAGTTTTATAATCCATTCATCTGCTGATGGACATCTTGGCTGGTTCCATAGTTTGGCAATTGTGAATTGTGCAGCTGTAAACATAGATACACATTTGTCAGTCTGATAGTTTGGTTTCCCTTCTTTTGGGTAGATACCCAGAAGTGGTATTGCTGGATCATATGGTAGGTTCATTCCCATTCATCTGAGAATCCTCCATACTGTTTTCCAAAGTGGTGGCACTAATTTGCAATCCCACCAAAAATATATTAGGGTTCCCACTTCTCCCCAACCTCTCCAGCAGTTGTTGTTGTTCATGTTTTTTATGATTGCCATTCTGGTCGGAGTTAGGTGAAATCTCAAGGTAGTTTTGATTTGCATCTCTCTGATTGCTAATGATGTGGAACATTTCCTCATACATTTATTGGCCATTTGTATTTCTTCTTTTGTGAAGTGTCTATTTAGATCCTTTGCCCATTTTTTAATTGGGTTATTTGGTATCTTAGCTGTAATTTTCTTGAGTTCTCTGTATATCCTAGATATTAGACCTCTATCAGAAGAGTAGCTGGCAAAAATCTTCTCCCACTCCGTGGGCTCTCTGTTGAGGTTCTTGATATTTTCCTTTGCTGCACAGAAGCTCTTCAGTTTAATGCAATCCCATGTATTGATCTTTCTTTGAGTTGCTTGTGCTTTTGGGGTCTTGTTGAGAAAGTTTTTACCTGTGCCTATGTGTTGAATTGTTGGTCCTATGCCCTCTTCAAGTAGCTGCAAGGTCTCTGGCCTGACATCCAGGTCTTTGATCCACTTTGAGTTGACTCTTGTGCAGGGTGAGAAAGTGGGGTTTGTTTCCATTTTCTTGCATATGGTTAACCAGTTTTGCCAACACCATTTGTTGAAGAAGTTATCTTTTTTCCAGCGTATATTTTTGGCTTCTTTGTCAAAAATCAGTTGGCTGTAAGCACGTGGGTCTGTTTCTGAGTCTTCTATTCTGCTCCATTGGTCTATGTGTCTGTTTTTGTGCCAATACCATGCTGCTTTTATATATTGTGGCTTTGTAGTAGAGTTTGAAGTCAGGTATCCTGATACCTCCTGCATGGTTCTTGTTGCTAAGAACCACTTTGGCTATCCTGGGCTTTTTGTTGTTCCAAATGAATTTAAGGACTGATTTTTCTATGCCTGTGAAGAGTAACCTTGGTAATTTCATTGACTCTGTAGATCATTTTTGGGAGGATGGCCATTTTGATGATATTTATTCTGCCTATCCAAGAGCATGGAAGATCTTTCCGTCTTCTAAGGTCTTCATAATTTCTTTTTTCAACTTTTTATAGTTTTCCTTATAGAGGTCTTTTACCTCTTTACCCTAAGTATTTTATTTTTGGGGGTGCTATTGTGAGTGAATTGTTTTCTGAATTTCTTTTTCAGTGGATTTATGGTTGGCATATAGGAAAGCTTCTGATTTTTTAAGATTGATTTTGTATCCAGACACTTTGCTGAATTTGTTGATCAATTCTATAAGTTTTTTGGTTGAGTTTGTTGGGTCTTCTAGGCATAGTATCATGTCATCTGCAAAAAGGGATAGTTTTAGTTCTTCTTTCCCTATTTTTACCCCATTGATTTCCTTCTCTTGCCTTTTTGCTCTGGCTAGAGTCTCAAGTACTATATTGAACAGAAGAGGTGATAATGGACATCCTTGTCTTGTTCCTGGTTTTGGTGAGAACTCTTGCAGTTTTTCTCCATTTAATATGATGTTGGCTGTGGGCTTATTGTATATTGCTTCTATGATTTTGAGGTATGTTCCTTCTAGTCTGATTCTCTGAAGTGCTTTTTAGCATGAATGTGTGTTGGATCTTGTCAAATACTTTTTCAGCATCAATTGAGATGATCATGTGATTTTTGTCTTTGATTCTGTTTATGTGGTGAATTACATGGATTGTTTTTCGTATGTTGAACCAGCCTTGCATCCCTGGGATGAACCCAACTTAGTCATGGTGTATAATTTTCTTGATGTAGTTTTGAATGTGCATTGCTAGTATTTTGGTTAGCAGTTTTGCATCTAAATTCATCAATGATATAGGCCTATAGTTTTCTTTTCTTGAGCTGTCTTTATTTGGCTTTGGTATTAATGTGATGTTGGCTTCATAGAATGTGTTTGGGAGGGTCCCGTTTCTTTCTATTTCATGGAATAGTTTGAGGAGTATTGGGGTTAGTTCTGTAAATGTTTTATAGAATTCACTGGGAAAACATCTGTCCCTGGGCTTTTGTTTGATGGTAGACTACTGCTGTTTCTATCTCCTTGATTGATATTGGTCAGTTTAAGTTTTCGATATCTTCTTGACTCTATTTAGGGAGGTTATATGTATCTAGAAATTTGTCAATTTCTTCTAGATTTTCCATTTTGTTGGAGTATAGTTTTTCGAAATATTTTCTGATGATCCTCTGTATTTCTATACTGTCGGTGGTAATATCATCTTTTTCATCTCTTTTTTTGGTAGGGTTGATTCTCTCTTTCTTTTGGTTAGGTTGGTCAATGGTTTGTCTATTCTTTTTATTTTTTCAAGAAACCAGCTTTTGGTTTTGTTGATTTTCTGTATTGTTTTTTATTCTGTACTTCATTAATTTCTGCTCTGATTTTCATGATTTCCTGTCTTTTACTAGCTTTGGGGTTGGCCTGTTCTTGTTTTTCAAGTGCTTTTAGCTGTGTCATTCAGAGAAAGAAATAAATGAACCTGAAAGAAATAAAAGAACAAATAAACAAAGAATTTGACACTCTGAACAGGAATAAAAAAAGAAGCCTTCAAGGAATTGAAGGATGGGAAAGATGCAATAAGTGAAGTGAAGGCATCAATACAAAGTTTAAACAGTAGATTGGAACACATGGAAAACAGAATCTCACTCTTAGAAGATGACCAATCCAAAAATGAACACATAGTATATAACTTAAAAAAAATTCAACAACATGACCTAGGTAGTTATTTGACCAACTCTGACCAATATGTATAGGCCTTTGAGCTACTGAGCTCCTTATATGACCTCACTTGGAGAAACATACAGGTGTTCCGAGACCAAACTCTAACATCCTTCAAGAGGGAGCAGGCTTATCAGGGAGCCCAGAAGACAGACATCAATTTTTATTTATATTGTATACTAGAAGGACTGAGAAAGGCTAAAGTTAAATCTCTCAATTCTGGACAGTTGGCAGCCATACATCAAGGCCCAAATGAACCCCTGATGATCTTCCTGGAAAGACTTAAGGAAACCCTGATTACATTTATTAATATGACACCAGAATTGATAGAAGGGGAGGCCATCTTTAGAGATAAACTTCTGACCCAATCTGCACCTGATGTAAGGAGAAAACTTCAAAAACAGGTGTCAGATCCTGAAAAACAAAACAAACAAACAAACAAACAAACAAACAAAACCCCCCAAAACTTTGGATCAACTAATGCAAGGAACTAATTCAGTGGATTACAACTGGGACTTGGAAAAGGAGAAGCAAAAGGAGAAATGCCATGGAAAAATTCTGGCTGCTATGCCTATGGGCATCAATCCTATGCGAGCCAAGGCTCAGGTCCGCTTTAGGTGTGGGAAGCCAGGGCAACCCTAAGGTGGGATCACAGTCTGTCTGTTCCATCATGGGCCTGGGTGCCAGATTATCAGGCTGCCTTTCTTCCTTGGTCCAAGGTGCTCTCATAAAATGACCATTCGGGGCATATCGGGCCTACCTCTTGAACACTTCTTTGCTCAAGACTTAGCCTGTTTCCGGGGTGTCTCCCATTTCTCTCATTTCTTTTTAGTTATACCAGAGACTCCAGATTCACTGTTGGGAAGAGATATAATGTCAGGAAACCAAACTAACTTGGGTACAAGCCTTACCTCTAGTCCTATTTAAAATTGTACCACTTTTGTCTACAGGATCATTTCAACCCTTCAGAAAAAACCCAAAGGGGGGAAAATAACTTAGCTGCCCTTTTTTCCCTCTTTTGTTGCCCTTTTTATACTAAGATAATTTTGCTGTTTAAGGTTACTTTTGGAGGTTTGTTATTTCCCTCAGTTCTAGCTAAAATGTAAACATCGGAAAAGTTTGTAATTATCTGAAGTCTAGGCCATTGCAAAACTTGGGTATAATATTTCAATTTGTTTCCTATTCTGTTAAAAAGTTTATAAAATTGTTTCAAAATGTAACATCAATAAAGGAATTATGGCAGAAAGGAACCAATATATAGGAGAGAGAGAGAGAGAGAGAGAGAGAGAGAGAGAGAGAGAGAGAGAGAGAGAGAGAGAGAGAAAGAGAGAGAGAGAAAGAGAGAGAGAGATAAAGAAGGTATATGAGTATGAGACATTTTGGTAAGAAAGGATAAAAAGAAAAGAGAATATTCTAGGGATAAAAAGAATTTTCTATAATGAGGTAAAGTTTATTCTAAGATTGTCTCAAATGATAAAGGAAAGACTAGGGTAAAATCAGAAGATTAGAAGTAGTTTATAATCACAGAATGTTTGTGAAGGAGAAAGCTTATGAAAAGAATATTGCATACATGAAACAGATGGTTATTTTAAAAAGTATCTTAAAGCTGGGCATGGTGGCACATGCTTGTAATCTCAGCATTTGGGAGGCTGAGACCGGAGGATCCAGGTTCGTGGCCAGCCTCAGCTACCTAGTGAGGCACTCCGTAACTTAGTAAGACTCTGTTTCAAAATAAAGAATAAAAAATAGGACTGGGGGTATAGCTCGGAGGTAGAATGCCCCTGAGTTCAATCCCCAGTACAGCAAAAAAAAAAAAGTATCTTAAAAGGTTTCATATTTAGCCCATGTTTACTAAATCACATGGTCAAGTTTGTCTCCACTAGCATTAAAGCCATCAAGCTGCAGATGCTGCTCCAGATAAAACCACAAATGAACATCCCTTGGACAATTGTAGGGACCTGGGACATTCCTCTGTGTGACATGTTACTTGCATACACCCCTATGACTGGTGCCCCATTCCATCCCTATCCAGCAGAAAGTAGCTGGATTGATCTTTATGCCCTATATCTTGCCTATGTATGTAGTCAAGTTAATAACAGATAGGAGAATGAGATGGTCATGGTAGGTGATTCCTGTACTGCTATAGGCAGGCTGTTGGCATAGCAATGAAAATGAGATAAATGGAGACACATGAAAATGAGATAAATGTGACCTTTTAGGTCACACACACTGGGACTTAAAGGGGGCTTGAGAAACACCATGTATCCCCCCATCCAGTTACTTATAAAGACATAGGCTGTTGTGATGGCCTGGCCAGCTCTAGCTGCCAGTTCTCATGAGATAAGGAAATAGGATATGAATAGAAATCCAGAAGATTCAGGGAAGTGGCAGTGTCTTGTTTTAAGCACTACTCCACAATCTTCTTTAGAGTGTGATTCATCAATGATGGCACTGTGGCAGGAAGGCAGAGTTCTGGAGTAGCTGTAACCGTGGTTTACTGGTAGAGCAGCAGGATGGGGGTAGTGGGGGGAAGAAGGTGATACAGAACAAAGTCCATGGTGGCATTAATGTAGACAATTAAATACTTAACAGAAATCCATAAGTACTCATATGTTTTGAGACCATTCCCTTTTAAGATATGCCTTGATTTAAATATTTATCTCCAGAATAGTATACACCATAAAGGGAAAGTGATTAGACATAGGAAATCCACAGAGTAAGAGAGAGAGAAAGCTGGCAAATGCAATAAAGTCACAAACCCAATAGTCTCACAATCCCACAACAATGGAACTCACCAACTCAGATCCGCAGAGAATGCCAGAAGGAGAATTCAGAACTTTAATTTGATATGATTCAGGATTTTAGAAATGAGATCAGAGAAGTCTAAAAGATACAACAGATCGTATTAGCAAGATACTGATACCCTGAACAGGAATGAAAGAGAAATTAGTATTATTATGGAAAGATGTTTGTTAATTCATGCCATTTTGTTTCATTTCTAATGTTTAATGCAGTAATATTTCTATTTTCTTAGCTACTCTTTTAACAAGTTTATAAATTCCTGAGCTTTTCTATTTGATTTAATTGTTTTGTGCAGTATTTACTTAAGTATTTTTGTAGACATGAATTCTTTTAAAAATTTATCAGCATGAAAAGTTTTAATTTCTCCTTAAATTTTGAAGTATAGATTTTCTCTGTATAGCAATGTTAGTTGGCAGTTGTTTTCTTTCATGGCTTGAAATACATCATAATTTCAAACTCTTCTTTCATAGCACTAAAATTTGTGCTATGAAATGAATTAATGATGATTAGCTTACATCTACCTGTGACCTGATGTTTTTATCTTGAATATCTTAAAATTATATTTTAATTTTTATATCAGGCAGTTTAATTATAATGCATCATGGAGAGATTCTTCTTTGATATTGTCTATTTGGAGTTTTTAGTGCCTCATGTTGTGTGATGTCTATCTCATTTACAAATTCTGGAGATTTTTCAGTTATTATTTCCCTGGAATGATCACCCATGCCTTTAGTCTATATCCTGGCTCCTTCTTTAATTCCAATGGTTCTTAAAGTCAGTCTTTCAGTGGTCTCATTTATTCTGATTGTAGTTACTTGTTTTCTCTTCTTTAATACTGAGTGTTCAAGGATGGTCACTTTGTCTTCTAGCTCTGAGATTCACTTTTCTGTATGGTTTACTCTGTTGGAAAGACTTTCAGGTGCATTTTGAGTTTGACTTACTGTGTCTTTAATTGGTAAGATTTGTATGATTCTTTTCCAATATCTCTATCTCTTCATTGAATTTTTCATATCCTGTACTATCTTCCTTAATTCATTCAGTTGTTTTTATGCGGTGTCTTGGAATTCATTGATCTCTTTAATACTAATTCTCTCTCTCTCTCTCTCTCTCTCTCTCTCTCTCTCTCTCTCTTTTTTGCGGTACTGGGGGTTGAATTCAGGGGCATTCTACCACCTGTTTTTTATTCTTTATTTTGAAACAGGGTCTCCCTAAGTTGCGGAGGGCCTCACTAGGTAGCTGAGGCTGGCCGAGAACCCGGATCCTCTGGTCTCAGCCTCCCAAATGCTGGGATTACAAGCATGTGCCACCATGCCCAGCTAATTCTCTCTTTTTTAAATCCCATATCTTACCTACTTCAATATCTTTGGAGCCAGTTGCTGCTAAATTAAAAGGCTCAGTTGTCATGTGAGCTTGTTTTTCATATTTCTTATGTTCCTGTGTTTGTGCATCAGTTGAGGAGGGTTTTTCTTCCACTTTTATGTGAGTGACTTTTTTATGACACAATTGTCTCTTCTCAAAGTGGCCTGAAATATTTGGTGTGAGTTGTAAAGTATATTTCCAATTGGATTTTGTAGTACATTTTCCTTGCTTGTTCTTTGGTGATCATTATTGGGGCAAGATGTGCTGTCTCTTAGTTATAATGAGGGTGTATCTTAGCAGAGTATTTACTCCATGAACTCATCATGTCACACTAGATTACAAGCACCTCACAGAATGGGGCAAAATAAGCAACAGTAACAATAGCAGTGAACAGGCCAGGTGTGGTGGCGCAGGCTTGTAATCCCAGTACTTGAGAGGCTGAGACTGGAGGATCCAGGTTCGCGGCCAGACTCAGCTGCTTAGTGAGGTTCTCCGCAACTTAGTGAGACCCTGTTTCAAAAATAAAGAATAGAAATAGGACTGGAGGTGTCGCTCAGAGGTACAGTGCCCTTGGGTTCAATCCCCTATACTGCAAACAAAACAAAACAAAACACCCAAAACAACAACAACAAAAAACACCAATAGCAGTGAACAATATAGAGCATTAAAATAAATGCCATGTGCCTCTGCTGACATTAACAACAGTGATAACCTCAAGAAGAGGAATGGCTGGCTCAGCAATTAACAACAGTAACAACCACAAACCACCACCAATTAGATATAGCATTAAAATAAACACAAGGAGTCAACTACTACATGCATAGAATGAATAGCTGCAACATGAATGGTGGTAGGATAAAGTATTTATAAATTAGATTGTTATAAAGGATTGTGAAAATACAGATTATTAAGAGAAAATAAAATGTGGATAGGAAGGCAAAATAAAGTATAGAGTATTCAAAAGCTGAAAAGAGAAAAAAAACATAAAAGAGGTAGTAAGGTGATCATAAAGGAGGGAAAACTAAAGAGAGAGAGAGAGAGAGAGAGAGAGAGAGAGAGAGAGAGAGAGAGAGAACACACAAAAAAACTTGGCTATTAGAGGGAGACACAAAAACAAACTCCAAATCAAGAAGACAAATAAACATCACCAATTCTCAAAAGAAACATAAATCAAAATAATGAAAGGATTTTAAAAAGAAAAATGATGAGAAAAACAGAACCAAATATATGTATGCACACACACATCAGCAAATAAAACAAGAGAAAAATAATTTCCAAAATGTTCTTTAAAAATGAAATAATTTTGTCTGCTGAGGTTGTTGAAACTGGACAAGAATGGATATTTATTGCTATACCAACTTGTCTTTCTTTCCCTGTATTCTAGGGCTATGCTCTCCTTAGAGCAGAGTCCAGGGATTATTAAAACCTTCCTCCTTTATATAATTATTATTTAGACAGAGTATAAGACATGCCAATTCAGCACAAGATAAAACTGTGAGGACTCTTAAGGTCCATATACCATAAATACAATAATTATGTCATTCCTAACCCAGTTAGCTTGTCAGCGAGGATCTCAAGTAAAGCATAAAGCATGCCTACACGCTCAGCGATTTCTGCCACTTTCATTGTCTCAAATGTTCTTCCCCCTTAAAAAGATTGGGATCCTTTGATTGGGATATTTCTGCCAAGAAATACCAGGAAGAGTTCTCTAAATATTGATTGGAGGTCAGGCCTTGTGGGTAATGGAAGCTTTCAGACAGGACCTACGTGTTCATTAAGTGACATGGCCATTCTTTGGGCAGTCATCAAAGTACTTCCAACCATCTCTCCTCCACATGAG
>PVLC010000159.1:261319-288401 GCA_004027655.1 Graphiurus murinus
AAAAAAAAAAAAAAAAAAAAAAAAAAAGAACAGTCTGGTAAGGTCTATGATACAAAGAACCATCTACCTTTGTTTTTTGTTAACTCTTCCATGTCACAGCTCCTTAATAGCTGGAACTTGAGCAAGGCTCGGTCTTCTGGAGTCCTGCAAGGCAGACGATTCCAAAAGAAGGAATGCGTGGCATATCCCACTTTGCATTTTTATATTCTGGAAATTTTGGGTGCTTTGGGTTTTGGAAACTTCTTAGAAATATGTGGCCTGACAGATACTGATCTCTTAGCTGAAAACAAGCAGTGCCTCGAGACAACCCAAAGCATTAGTCTAGAAATAGGCTTTGCTAGTTTATCTAAATAGTGGGCAAAAGACTACAAATAGTCTTTTGCCGACTACCACCTGGTCTTCCTGGAACCCGCTAACTATCTGAGATAAGATAGAACACTGCTTAAAGGGGCTAAACAAAATTGTAAAGATTTTAACTAATAAAAAAGAATTTTACATATGTGTTGTAACCTTTACTGGTTGAGGCTAACCTTTGGAAAAACAAGTGTGTAAAAATTCCTGTTCTATATGCCTCATTGTAAAAAAAATAGTATAAAACAGCGACTGTCAAACAATAAAACAGATGTGCTTCTACATTGCATGCGGTGTGAGCATATTCTCACCACCTCATCCCAATCCACACCTGTTGAGGGACCCTTGACCGCTACTGCCTGGAGGGCTGGTTCTCAGCAGTTTGAAATCTCCACTTTAGCACCCCTACATCACTGGTGACTGGAAATGACTTCTCTGGATTCTTTAAACTGATTAAAGACTCTGCAGTAAAAAGTGTTTTTTTTTTAGTCCACATTTGGATGGGTCTGGAGCCGCACCCCCTTTTTTTTTAAATCTTCATTTTCCACATGAAGATGAATTTATCCAGATTCGTCACCTGAAATCCTAAGCATGATCATGCCATGCAACTCCATATTCTGTAATCCTCCATCTCATCCACAAGTTAGCGTGATCTTTTCTTCAATCTTCATATACACACTCTCCTTATTAACAGGTGGGCATGCACTTTGGTTGTCTCAAAGGTATGTTTGTCTATGTTAGAGGACATGATAGTTTCACCTTCAGATTTCAATTTGTCCACAAAGTTATCTACTTCCTTTCCTTTGACTCCAAGTTTCAAAGCCTTGCTCAGGCCTGAAGGCCTGGCTGGTCAGGTGCCACTTTGGGTTTATCAGTTTCAATGATGGTTTCTGTGATCATGGCAGCTGTGCTGTCTCCAGATACTGCAGAGCTACCAAATCCCCCAAATTCGGGTGCCGTTTTTCTTTTCTTTTCTTTTTTTTTTTTTTTTTTGCAGCACTGGGGATTGAACTCAGGGGCATTCTACCTCCGAGCTATACCCCCAGCCCTATTTTTTATTCTTTATTTTGAAACCGAGTTTCACTAAGTTGCGGAGTGCCTCACTAGGTAGCTGAGGCTGGCCGCGAACCCGGATCCTCCAGTCTCAGGCTCCCGAATGCTGGGATTACAAGCGTACGCCACCACGCCCGGCTTTCGGGTGCCGTTTTTCTTTGGTTCTACTCATCCCTTCGGGCCTGTTGTAATTCTTTTGTTTTATGTCGCATCTCAGCCTTAGCTTCAAGTTCTTGAGTCTCTCTTACTGCTCTGAACACTTTCTCCTCATGAGAATCCATTTCCGTGAAGGTTCTGATCTGTGCCAATCTGTGCCAGATTAACATTCTCCTGGTATCTTCGATCAACAATTTCATCAAAAGCAAAAATCAAATTGAAACAGTGCTCAGATATTTCATTCTCTTCTAGGACTGGACAATATTCAGGGATCACTCTTGAGAAGAGCCTTAGGGTTGCCAAGTCTTCTAAAATGTTGCTATTTTTGGTAGTGATCAGTACCATGTACAGTTTCTCCATAAGCTGGTAAACATATCTTATACTCTCTGTTTCAACAAATGTATGTTGTTTTCCAGTGTTCATGAGCTTTGGGAAAGCTGTTAATAAGCTCTCAATCCTAGTTCGGTCATCTCCACAAATTACCGAAAAACGACAGCCTTTCCTGCTTTCCTGCAAACTGCTGCCGCCAACAGCTCCAAGGCGAGACTGGGAGGGGCCTGCTTGCACTCTGGCTCGGCAGGATCCAGCCGCAGCTGGGGACATGGAGCCTGGTGCAGACCTGCTGCCCCACAGGAACTGCCTCTCCTTCACCGTGCACCTGAGCCCGGTACTTGTGTTTATGAGACTCAAATATAACCCACTTGGCTGCCAAGTCAGTGCCTTTGTAAAACCATCTTATCTTGGGTAGCACAGCTTGTAGTAAGATTATATTTATTGGCAGACAGTCAAGGCAGTAAGCGCAGACATTCCCTTGGAACTCTCTGCCAGGCTGGTTAAACTTAGTGTCTTCTGTCCCCAGGCCAGTACTTGAGGTCAGAAATTCCAGATCTGCCACACTTAGGTAGAAACATGTGGCCTCAATGTATCAGAGTCCAGTTCCTGCCAGCATTACCTGTGATTGCTGGCAGCAGTTTGAACCTCAAGTCTACCTTACAGGTTGGTAACCATTAGTAATATGGTGCTTGGTCCTACCCAGTGCTGTGCTGGGTTCAATAGGCTTTAAGCAGTGTGTGATGAAACACTGTAGTGTTGGTGGCCAGAGGACTGCTTACAGCAATTTTACAGAAATATGAGGAAGCACAACACAGAAAGAGCAACTATATACTTGTGGAAAGAAAGGGATTTGGACACCAAGTCACAGTGTAAAAGCCTGGGTCTGAGCTCTCCATGGTGATTGGCTGCAGAGCCAGACCTAATTCTACAGTGCAAACAGTCTGGCATCTAAACAATGTGTCTGGTTCTTCTTGGGTCCTGGGGAAAGGCTGGCATGGACACACTACCCACTTTAGATTCTCTCCTAATTCCTGCAACATTAACAACATACCGCCTGTGGATTTGGGACAAACCTGGGCTTGGAGTACCCTTTAGTACTGAAATAGCAACAATACATCAACATTGGACTTACATTAACCCTGGATTTCCCTGTAGTGCTTAAAAAAGGCTCAACACCAAACATTAGGGAAGTATTAATCACAGACACAATGGAATGTCATCTCACTCCAGTAAGAGCGGCTATATAAAAAAGACAATAAATAGGACGCTTGTGAGGATATCAAGAAAAGGGAAGCCTTGTATACTGTTCGTGGGAATTAAATTAGTATAGTCACTGTGGAAAAGAGTCTGCAGGTTTGTCAAAAAGCAAGAACCCATCTATGATCCAGCAATTCAATACTGTATGTATATACAGCAGAATTTAAATCAGTATGTCAAAAAGACACCTGCCTTTCCATGTTTAGTATATCACTGTTCACAATAGTTGTGAAATGCAAATGACTTAAGTGCCTATCAACTGATGAATGGATAAAGAAAATGTGAAGATGTGATATATATCATATACATATATACAATGGAATATTATTTAGCAATTTATAATGACATCATATCATTAACAACATAGAAGAAAGTGAAAATCTAAGTGATCTCAGTGATCTAAGCTAGGCAAAGAAAGACACATATGACATTATCTCATTCATGTAATATATGTGTGTATATATATGTATATTTATATTATGCATATATATACATACACACACACATATATATATTTATATATATATGCATAGTATATAGTATAAATGCCAGTGTCATAGAACTTGAGAGTTGAATGGTGGTTACCAGAGGTTGGGAGAGTTGATGGGGGTAATGGAGGAGATTGATCAATGTGTACCAAGTCCCACATGGATAGCTATAAGAAGTTCTGGTGTGGTATTGCAGAATAGGGAGAATTGATAAAAGTAATGTACTTTGCATTTCAAAAAGCTAGAAGAAAGGATATAGACTATTTTTATCAAAAAGAAATGAAAAACATTTGAGGTGATCAATATACTTAAATTGATTTAATGATTATACAATGCATACAAAATTGCATATTTCATAAGTATGTATAATTTTTAATGTGCCAGCTAAATGAATTGTATATAAATAAAAATAATTTTCCAATGTTTCTATTATCTTTATTGCTTACCTGGAATATTGCTCAGTAGAAAAACATGTAGTAGTGATGAATTCATGTATTATAAACCCAATTTAATTGAGCTGGGCGTGGTGGCGCACGCTTGTAATCCCAGCATTCGGGAGCCTGAGACCGGAGGATCCGGGTTCGCGGCCAGCCTCAGCTACCTAGTGAGGCACTCTTCAACTTAGTGAGACTCGGTTTCAAAAAAAAAAAAAAAAAAGATTAAAAAAATAGGGCTGAGGGTATAGCTTGGAGGTAGAATGCCCCTGAGTTCAACCCCCAGAACCGCAAAAAAATAAATAAATAAATAAAAAATAAACCCAATTTAATAAAGACTAATATTTCATCATAGAAATAATACATATATATGTATTATGTGGTAATGCATAACAATAAACTCAAGTATGTACAGATATATTTGTACATATAAGCCCTATTACATTACCTTAAAATGCTTGAAAAATTATCTTTATCTTAAAGATGACATCAGAAAGGGTAATGAGTGATATCACTTCTAATTCAATATATCTTAAGACAAAAAAGATATATTTGTACATATAAGCCCTATTACATTACCTTAAAATGCTTGACAAATTGTCTTTATCTTAAAGATGACATCAGAAAAGGTAATGAGTGATGTCACTTTTAATTCAATACATCGTAAGACAAAGAGGAAACTATGAGAATAGACCCAATCATTATTCATGCTTACTACTAAGAAAAAGCAGCAGAGAAATGGCTAGAACTGTGATAATTTAATCATTTTGCTGTTTCACAATGAAAGAATATTAATAACTCAGAAATAGATAACTATCAGTACTTGGGTTATCAATGTTACAGAGCATAAAGAATAGAAGCTATATTGGTGCAGTGACCTAGACAACTCTCTGGATGGAGGACGGCTCTGCCCTGGATCTTGAGGGGATAGAGGAAATGTGGGAGGAAAAATCAGAGAAGGTATTCATGTTGCAGCAGAAAGGAGGTGGATGATGCCCCATAGGAGGGGTTACAGATGATAGCACAGTAGCAGCCAGACAATTTGCCCTTCTTCAGACAGGAGTGAAGCAGACTTGGTATGAGCGTGGCATTGAAGCAATCCCATTGGTCAGTGGGGTGGTATCAAGCTCTTCTGGGTCAACAAGAGATTTCAGTTTAAAGTTCTGTAGAATGGTGGTTAGGAGTAAAAACAGTTCCATGCGGGCCAGACCCTCTCCCATACATATCCGTTTTCCTGAAAAGAAAAAAAGAAAGAAGATAGTACTCTTTGTGTACAGCTGTGACCAGAGCAACAGTGTGTGTGTGTGTGTGTGTGTGTGTGTGTGTGTGAGTGTGTTTGTGTGTGTGTGTGTATAACTGGCAGAAAGAGAATATACAGTAGCTGTTTGATGAATGATTGAATGGGTGGATGGAAGGATGGAGGTGCGAATGGAAGGACATATGGCTATACAGGTAATTAGGTGGCAAATAGACAAGGGAAAGACAGATTTTCTACCTATCTTATATGTGATTTTAATAAATATATCATTCAAAAATTTACTAGAATCCAGGTTCATTCCAACACTTTGCTAAGTATTCCAACATTAACAATACCCTTGTCATTTCAAGATTCCATCTAAACTCATCCACATTGTTTGTGTTCATTGATTTTAGTCTAATGATCCATAAACATTTCACAATTCTTGCTGTACATTCCTGTCATCAATCTGCAGTACATCCTGAGTTTCAAGTGTTATATCATGCTACTCATTTTGTCTAAGGTGTTCTTTTCTCAACATCCAGACCAAAGTCAAATTTTACTTTTCTTTTCACTCTTTGTGCTCACATCAAACAATAAATCCTGGCCCTTATTAGTTTTCCTTGCCATCAAATTAGTATTTTCAGAGAAGCATAGATCATCTGCAATCATAATTTTCTATTTATTTGCTTCTATTTCTGTTGTTCTAAAGTGTGTGTGTGTGTGTGTGTGTGTGTGTGTGTGTGTGTGTGTGTGTGTTTGCGGTACTGGGGATTGAACTTGAACTCAGGGGCATTCTACCTCCGAGCTATACCCCCAGTCCTATTTTTTATTCTTTATTTTGAAACAGGGTCTCACTAAGTTGCGGAGTGCCTCACTAGGTAGCTGAGGCTGACCTCGAACCCGGATCCTCCAGTCTCAGCCTCCCAAATGCTGGGATTACAAGCGTGCGCTACCATGCCCGGCTTGAAGTGTGTTTTTAAAATGGAGAGTCTGACCTTGTCATCATATTATTTACAGTGCAGATATAAAGCAAACATCACAGTCAAAGATGTGGGAAGGAGATTCCATGACGAAACATACTGCATTCACATTGCACTTGTGATGATCCAATGTGCAAGGCACATGCTCAAGACTGGAGGAGGAATAGCGTGCTCTGTGATTGTCTCAGGGAATCCTGCCATATCACCAGTGTTTCCATGACCTCATGGATATTAGCAGCATTTCTGATTCTGCTGACTGAGAGCAGATGCTGTGCTTATATGGTGCATGACCTTTCTAAAACAGCCCTGCTTTCTCTCCTTTCCATCCCCTCGATCTCCTTTGAGACAGCATAAATGCCACTTATGCTATTAGAACATTGCTTGTTCCTTTTTGTGCTTCTACAGGGATATGAGAGACACAAAGGTAGTACCCTCCTGACCCATGACTTCTCCTAATCCAGCAATCTGTGTTGCCTTCTCTTATGGCACTGATCCTACTACATTTTATGAACTGTTTACTCAGCAGCCTCGCTGGGTGTGTGGACTTCAGTGCTGTGCTTTTGGAGACTTGCATTTCCATAGCTGATCCTGGGGTTTGAGGTGCACCACAGAGAAGTCATTCGATCAAGTTGTGGAGTGAGATCACCTTAAACATGTTGAGTGAGAAAAGTCTAAATGGGTTTCACCTTCTAGAAAGAGATATTTGGTAATTCTGTGGTGTACGTAGATGAGAAATGCATATGGCTTATACTCTAGATGTCTTTATTTAGAACAAGTGGTCCAACAAAGTAAAGTCCTACTCTCTGGCCCCCAAATGTGGAGGCATCATGATATGAAACATTGCCTGGGAATTGGGAGTATTGCTTATGATCATATATAAAGGGAAAATCTATCAGCTCCAAGAAAGCACCATGTAAGTTGCAAATGAGCCACTGTAGCACAAATGGAATGAATTTCTATTACCTGCTGAGAAAGCCATGAAGTAGTCACTTTTCTTAAAGTTGCCACTGTCATCTAGAAAGTGGCCAGGGTCAAATGTCTCTGGGTTGGGGAATTCCTTCTCATCATATAGCACAGATAACAGGGACATTAGTATGGTTGTACCCTGGAAACAAGAGGCACAGATAAATCAATTTATAAAGACATGTGGAGATGCAAGATCCAAGGGAAGTCACTTAGTTCAATCTTCTGGTCTACAAGAGGTAAACCAAGTTCAAAGAAGAGCAGTGATATTTCCAGCCAGGCTGGTCACATAACAGATGGGGATGAGTGAAGTCAGCTACCACAGCTCCTTAATAGCTGGATCTTGAGCAAGGCTCGGTCCACTGGAGTCCTGCAAGGCAGATGATTCCAAAAGAAAGAATGTGTGGCATATCCCACTTTGCATTATCTTATATTCTGGAAATTTGGGATGCTTTGGGTTTTGCTTTCACATTAATTGTAAAGGAAAATTTCTTAGAAACATGTGGCCTGATGGAAGTGATCTCTTAGCTGAAAAAGCAGTGCCTCAAGACAACCCATAAGGAATTCATTAACCACATTACAAACATTAGTCAGGAAATGGGCTTTGCAAGCTTAATTACCAAACAGCCTTATGTTCTCTCTCAGCATACAGGTATAGAAACAAAATAAATAAGCCAAAAGAGACTTAGGTCTACTATTTTATCTATGAGTAAAGAAGGTTTTAAGACAGATAGTTTGTCCACTTCCTCCTCTTGTCTCTCTGGAACTTCACCACACACTAACTAACTCTCTGACTGCCTGAGAAAAAGACAAGGACACTGCTTAAAGAAGCTAAACAATTAGTAAAGATTTAAATTAATGAATAGAGACTATTCATTGTTAACCTTTAACGCTGCTTTGTATTAAAAGAATCTTTATATACGTATTGTATTTTGTAACCTTTACTGTTTTCTTAATCCCATCAAATACCATGGGAAATGGCTTTTCTAGTTAAAGATGTACCTACTCAACCTTTAGAAAAATAAGATCGTAAAAATTCCTGTTCTATATGCCTCACTGCAAAAAAGATAGAATAAAAAAACAGCTACTACAAGCAATAAACAGATGTGCTTCAACACTGCGTGCGGTGTGAGTGTATTCTCGTGACCTCGTCTCATTCCCCACCTGTCGACCGACTCCCGACTCCTGCTAGGGCTGGACCCCGGCAGTCAGCTACAGTGAACTTGCTAAAGCGCCTCCCAGAGTGCCTGAAGTGCTGAGTACATGGGCACCTTGGTCCTTCTGAACCTGCTCTCCTTATGTCTGTGCTTGGGCACTTGTGTTGTTACCACCTGCTGCTCAACAGCTCATGTGGATCACGGTTTGATATGGAAGGCTCTGCCTGAGTGTAAAACGTTCATAACTGTCAATGGCATAGGAGATTTCTGTGATCCCACCTTCCCAGTGTGGTTTGTAACAGTTTGGGATGTTGCCGTGGGCTATTGTTCTTAGCTAGTTTTAGGAAAAATAGCTAGAACTGCACCACTGCAAGCTTAAGTAGAGTTTTATTATTACAGGTAGAAAGCAGGGGCAGAGCAATTAAAGCACTACATCAGAGGCGATGTAATGGAGTGCCTTGAAAGTATGACACTGAGCTTTCTGAACACATAATATTTTTATAAGAATTATCTCCTTTTTCACCCTGTTTAGCCAGTAGTCTTCTTTTCCCACCCAAAGCAGGTGTAGGCCACCAGTTATCTCTGCTGTGTAAGCCTTTTTTTGTTAGCCTTCTTTGTTCATCCTCACAGGGACAGACAGGTCTGACATCACTGATTTAAAATATGCTACTTGGTTAGTGAGGTCAGGGGTCTATATGGTAGAAGCCCGCTTTGTTCTTTGTTTTATTTTACTCTTAAAGTTTAAAGCATATGTCTTTGGTGAGTTTTGCAGCTTTTCTTTATCTCTATCTGCTAGAAGTTACTTGTTATGTTAAAAACTTGTTTTATAATAAAGAAAAGAAAGACACAGGAATATAGTCTTTTAAAGTATGGAAGTTTGGAGCTTATAACTATTTTGTGCTAATGGTAATTAACATTGAGCTACTATAGCTTGCTTTTTCATCTTTTAACTTTAGTCTAAACTGCCATGAGAATTTACATAATTCTTTGTTAATTGCAGGTATCTGAGCTTTTATCATTGGTGTTTAGCTGGCCTAACAGCCAACTTTTAGCTGACCAAGATCAACTTTGGCTGTAGTTCTTGGCTGACAGTTTAGAGACAGAAAAAAGGATTTTATTGTTCTGCTAAGTATGAAAGCTTGTTCTTATTAGCAATTAATACTGCCCTTAATTAGAAATCAATACAGGCTCAATCCCCATCAGGTTCAGCGGTGCACACATAGCTCCGATTCTGGTTTCTTGCCAAAATCATAACTAAAACTTGATGTCTAGAAAATGATCACATAAACCCAGTCTGAGGAACACTTTAAATAACTGCTGGCCTGAACGCCTCAGTATGGTTAACGTCCTGAAAGGAAACAATCAACCATGGAGTTAGAAATGCTCCTGATCACATAAGACTGAAGGGACAAGACAATCAAATTGTGTGCTTTTTCCAGGACTGGACACTGAACTACAAAAGAAAATACAGCTTTAAAGGTATTTGGAAATACTGGAAAAAATTAAATATAAACTGTATAATATTATTGAATTAATGAGAACTCCTAAGTGTGAATGCAATTATTCTAAGTAAGAATCATCCTTGTTCTTTGGACATACATACTAAAGATAGAGGAATATTCAGACAGATAGGCAGATATTATAGTTGCTATATACACATTTTGATTTTATTTACTTTTAAATGTTTTAAAATAAAAATGTAAGGGAAAATGCCATCCTCTAAGTTAATCATATGAATGTTCCGCAATTTTGTAATTTGAATTATTCTTGTGAATTTTTTTAATGTGCTTTTATTGGTGCATTGTAGTCTCACATTATAATGTAAATCATGCTGACAATGACATACATGCATTGGTGCCCTCCCACCCCCTGCCTCCCTGTGAATGTTTTTTAACAAGTAATTTGTTAGAATGTTTCATTGAGTTACCCAGAGATATTTTCAGGAAATATTACTCAAACCATTTGAAATTCATTACAGATAGTGAAGTACAACCACTATGCTACACTGGAATAAAAATTATGGTGAATGTAGTCATGATTTAAATGTAAGAGCTAAATCTAAAATTTTCTGGATAAAGATATGGTAAATCTTTGGGACTTGGTACTAGCAAATTTTCATCACAGAGGAAACAAAATGTAAATTGACCTCATGTCGTTTCAGAAAGCTCTAATGATCGGGAACATCTTATACCTGGCTAAGACAAGCCTTTCACCTCTGAGGTCAGTGTGTTTAAAATAATTACCGAGAGCCGGGCGTGGTGACGCACGCTTGTAAACCCAGCATTTGGGAGGCTGAGACCAGAGGATCCGGATTCGCAGCCAGCCTCAGCTACCTAGTGAGGCACTCCGCAACTTAGGGAGACCCTGTTTCAAAATAAAGAATAAAAAATAGGGCTGGGGGTATAGCTCCGAGGTAGAATGCCTCTAAGTTCAATCCCCAGTACTGCAAAAAATAAAAATAAAAAAAAATAATTACCGAAATGAAAAATATATTATTGATATGTGAAAATTCTAAAAACTAATTTCTGTTTCAATAAATCTTGAACATTACCACTCTCATTGGTTTTCACATTGCCTGTTACAGCTTCCAGGCTACAATGGCAAAATTCAGAAGTGGAAATAGAATCTGCATGGCCTGTAAAGTCTACAATATTTACTACCTCACCAGTTACAGAAAAATTGGTTGGTTCTTGTCTTAGACCATTATCTCCAGTGAGATCAGTGGCTCCATTGATTTGTAAAAGGGTAGAGGAAGCCACCCAGTGTTGCCTATTTTTATACCAGGTGGTTCCACACAGAAAGGGAGGAATGGATCATTCTATTTCTCTAGACTGGAGGAGAACAGTCACAGCATGAGTCACCATGCAGGAGATGAGTGGTATGAGCTCAGCAAATGCAATGCTCTCATCATGCAGGTCCCTATCACTGATGTGGTGGGTCAGGGTTACTGACAATACTGCTCTGCTACAACCCATTTAGTTATCAGTAAGAGGACAAACAAGTTTCATTAACATTACCCACAGACCTAAGACTAAGAAGACTTAAGACTTAAGTCTTAAGACCTTAAGACTAAGAAACTAAAAATTTCTCCTGGGTGTGTCCTTTGATGAAAACAGAACGGACTGATGTTCTAACCCTTACATGTAACCTGTGTTAGGAAAAACCCTGTACTACTTAATCACTCCAGGCAGTTGCCCTTGGAGATTTTTTCCCTATTATGTTACAGGTGCAGTGCTATGCTAAAGATTACTCCCTCCTGTTTCATGCTGTACTGTGATAAAGATTACTCTCTTCTCTTTGGACGCTGAGAAACCAGCTCCCTCCTGCTCAGTGACACTGAAGATTACTCCCTTCCTTTGGACCCTAAGAAGGTAGCAACCTCCCACTTCAGGCTGTGCTAAAAAATTCACAAACTTGAAGTTATTTTGTGGGCTTGCAAACCCCTGCCCTATAAATACTACTTTCACTCTGGGGAATTAAACCCAGTAGCATCCTATTTCTGAGCTACACTCCTAGCCCTATTTTATTTTGAAACAGGGTATCACTATATTGTGGAGGGCCTCACTAAGTTGCTGAGGCTAGCTGTGAACCTGTAATCTTCTTGTATCAGCCTCCCAAGTACTGGGATTATGGGCATGGACCACCTTGCCTGGCTATCGGCAGTACTTTAAATGTAATGATATATCCTGGCCCCATGGAGAATAAAATCTCTTGTAGTATAGTAGCTGGAATATACAGAAAAATGCAGAGACCATGGCTTACAAAGAATTGTAATGCTAAGACAAACCTTTTCTTAGTACTGCATAGATGGGAGAATATCAGAGGTAATTTAACACCTATATTCAATTTTCCACTATGTCAATTTCATGTCTAACCCTGCCTTAGGGCTGGAATGGTAGCATCATTCTGTATGCCTGGGGGAGAGAAATTAACCAGTTCTGAAAGGACATAATTGCCATCTGAATTTACACATATTTGTGATTAATATATTTTTTGTGCGTTTTTGTGGTGGTATTGAGAGTTGAACCCAGAGCTGTTCTACCTCTGAGCTAAACCTCCAGCTCTAATTCATTTTTAATTTTGAAACAGGGTCTCACTAAACTGAGAGCCTTGCTAAGTTGCTGAGGCTGGCCTTGAACCTGTGATCCTCCTGTCTCAGCCTTCCAAGTACTGGGATTACAGGTGTGGCACCACACCCTGCACTGTGTATAATATTGTGTGTGTGTGTGTGTGTGTGTGTGTGTGTGTGTGTGTGTGTGTGTTATTGGGGATTAAATCCAGGGACATTCTACCTCCAAGTTACAGCTCAATTTTATGGTTTGTTTTGAAACAAGGTCTTGCTAGGTTGCTAATAGTCTCAGTACTTGCTGAAACTGTCCTCAAACCTGTGATCCTCCTGTCTCAGACTCCAAAGTACAGGGATTACAGGTGTGGAGCACCACACCTAGCTTGTATAATATTTTAACCAACAGTTATTGGGTATCTCAAAAATACCGCTAGTCATTCCAAGGAGAGAATTAAATCCAGAATTATGTCAGGGAACATTCCACACTTGATTTTATGCAGCAAGCATTGTCTTGATATTAAAAATCTGAGAAGACAATTTTGAGGAAGAAATATTTGGGACCAAAATCTTTTAGGATTATTAATAGAGTTTTTATAAAAAACATTAAGCAGATCGAATCCAATCTAATATATATATATATGAAATATATTTAGTGAGAAAGTATAGACAATATAATCACACCAATAGATGTAAAGAATATATTTGCTGAAGCTGTACATACATTCATGTCCAAAATTCATATAAAAGTCAGAGAAAATGGCAAAGTTTCTCAATCCAATGAAGAATATTTAACAAAATCTACCTAAAACATCATCTCAACATTGAGATATTAAACTTCCACACATTCCAGCCTGTCAACAAGGATGCCTAGTACCACCAATTTTGTTAAATGACATCCTGGAAATCCTAGCACCATGCCACAATGCCACAGGGAGAAATTAAAGACATGAGAATTGGTTAAAAGATATGCAAATACAGGAAATGTACCTTGACATTTCTTTCTTTTTTTTTTTTTTGTGGTACTGGAGTTTGAACTCAGGGGCATTCTACCTCCAAGCTATACCCCTAGTCCTATTTTTAATTCTTTATTTTGAGACAGGGTCTCCCTAAGTTGCGGAGTGCCTCACTAGGTAGCTAAGGCTGGCCGCGAACCCGGATCCTCTGGTCTCAGCCTCCCGAATGCTGGGATTACAAGCGTGCACCACCACGCCCGGCTGTACCTTGACATTTCAAATAAATGCACAGATAAGCCATTGGGAATTGTTGATTTCACCAGGTTACTGAACGTAAGATTACAGAATGATTGGATCAACTATATTTCCATGTACTGGGCACCAAGAAATGGCATGGCATCATAAAAATTCTAATAACAGCAAAAATAGTCACTCTCCAGGACAAATTTAACAAAAGATTTACAAATGTGTGTGCTGAACACTAAGCATTTATGAGAAAATAACAGAGTCTTATTCAAATGGGAATATAAACTTATTAATGAATTGAAAAATACATTATGTCAAGATATCAATTCTTTACAAATTTATCTGCAAATTTATTGTCACCGTGATAAAATCCCATAAGCTTCTTTGGGAAATTGGCATACTGGAGCTTTACATCCATTTGGAAATGTATACACTAAGAGTAGCCAATACAATATTAAAGACACCACATAAATTTGCAAGACCCATACTCCCAGATATGAAAACTTGTTGAAAAAATTTATAGACCAAATTGGAAACAGCACAAAGTCCACTAAGCAGCCACATGCAAAATTTTTGCACTTCTCTCATATCATTTTGGCAGAGGTCTGGAATCATACTTGAATTTGGGAACATGGAGAGCAGTGAGATGCAGCATAAGAGACAGCAACTTACCTTGGGAATGAGGTAGTTTCTGAATTTAGTATCACTCATCACTGAATGTGGTAGGCCACTGGGGAGGAGAAGAATGTATCTCTGGATTTCATGCAATACAGCATCTGTGTAGGGCATGCGGCTCCTGTCCTGCATGCAGGGGCTCCGATGGCTGCCAATCACATGGTCGATCTCTTCCTGGACTTTAGCTGTAAGGCACAGGTAAGGAGTCACTGAATGGGTGAAAAATGGCACTTTTACACAGCAATGCAATGGGTCATGAAACATGAGGAAGGTGTCTCAATAACATTATAAATATAAATCATATGCTCAGAGGCCACCTGGGAATATAGAGTTACCATGATAGAGATACAAAGCAGTGTCTGATGAACTAGGTATTATACTGTATCAGCAAATGCCGTAATTCAGCATTCATATTAGCTCATATGAATAGAAGTTATTAACTGTTTTATAAAACAGAGTACAATTAGGTCAAGAAATCATAGACCTGGTAAAAAGAGATTGCTATAGTTAGGTATAAAATGTCCCCTAAAGAGTTCAATTATGAATATTCCGATTTGATACAGTGGATTCATGAGGGCCGTAAACCCAGCTGTGGATAAATCCGTTATGGATTTATCTGGGTTGAGACTGAGGCCAGTAGGGTATGGCTAGGGTGGGTCCCTGAGGGTGCAGTTTTGGGGATTCTATAAAAGGTTCCTTCTCCTCCCTTTCTCTTTTCTTTCTTGCTTAATTCTGTCCTCCATGATGTAAAGAGCACATGTGCTCTCCTTCTGCCTCCTGCTGCCAAGCCCTGGGATCTGCATTCTCAGCCTCATGTGGACTGAACCCCAAACCATAAGAAAATAAATCTTTCCTCTAAGTGATGTGGTCAGATATTTAGATTAAGGCTGCAAGACTCTTGATGGATATACAGATAGAAATGAAACTTTAAATTAGTATCAAAATAAGATTTTGAATTGAGCATTACATTTTAACTGTAAAATATATGATGTGGCCGGGTGCTGGAGGCGCCATTGGAGCTGGCTTGCCTGGTGAGTCCTGCTGAAGAGCCGAGAGCCGGAGCTTGGGCGCCGCTGCAGCCCCGGCAGCTTCAGGTCCCTAGCGGGTGAGCTGCATGGCGTGCAGAGGGAGGCTGAAGCTGCCCAAGGCATTCTAGGCAGTGGTGCAGAGCCTGGTCTCCCCAAAGTGGGCAGCGCTGCACCCTTCTACCCCACCCCACTCCTGATGCAGATCCCACCGCCACTGCTCCTGCAGCCCTCCCTGCCGGGCAGCGAGAAGCACCTTCCCACCCTGGAGCAAATTTTTCAGAACATTAAGCAAGAATATAGTTGTTATCAGAGATGGAGACATTTAGAAGTTGTTCTAAATCAGAGTGAAGCTTGTACTTCAGAAAGCCAGTCTCACTCCTCAGCCATTGCAGCCCCTAGTTCTCCAGCCCACTTTTACCCTTTGACAAGTTGGAATAATGTGTGAGAGGTTCTTAAAAGACTATGAAGACTAGTGAGGCACTCCGCAACTTGGTGAGACTCGGTTTCAAAATAAAGAATAAAAAAATAGGGCTGGGGGTATAGCTCGGAGGTAGAATGCCCCTGAGTTCAATCCCCAGTACCGCAAAAAAAAAAAAAAAAAAAAAAAAAAAAAAAAAAAAAAAAAAAAAAAAAAAGACTATGAAGATAAAATTCGGGAGGAGGACGAACAAATCCTCAATACCAAAATATCCTGAAGCTTTCTTGTATATCTGGGTACCAGATTTGACCTCAAGAGATGGCTGCTGTACACTTTTTGCAAATGGTTTGATATCACATTTCAGCTGCAAACTTTGCATTCTGAGAACGCTTAAATGTTTCTGCAGGTCCATTTTATACAACTTGGAAGATCTTAAAACTTTCTGGTTGCCACAAGCATATCTTTCTTTTCTGCTCATCCAATAAACAGCTGTGCCCTACTGTGGTAGATTTTCCAAACAAAAGTACCTGGAGCAGTAGTTTAGCAAAATATGCCTTCAGTGGCACTCAACAAATGGAATTTCCCCAAGCACAGTTCTGTAAGAAGTGTGTGTGAGAGTGTGTATATATATGTGTGTGTGTGTGTGTGTGTGTGTGTGTGTGTGTGTATTTTAAGTTATTATTTGTATTGTGCAAATTTTTTTTTTTATCTTGGGGATTCTGACTGTGAATTTGATGCATGACAGTTATGGTTAAAAACATTTGCTTGGTCTACAGAAGATCATCAATGTTTCGTGACCATATAGGTTGTAACAGTGGATTGTTTTATGTGTAGGTGTTATTGTTAAATACAGGGACTGTTTCCAGGCACAGAACATGAATCATAAGTTAGAATGGACATTAGATGTGATTATAAAGATATAGCAAAGGTCTGCAGCCCTAGATCAACAAATGCTTGGTGAGAAATTAGAACAAACTGGAACCTGGCCATTGACACATGGACCCTGATTAGTCATGTTAGAAAAATACTTTGACTCCAAGCCTTAAGATACCTGGTGGAGTCAGCGCTCACCTCATTCACATAATCGAAGTGCTCCCTGGACACTGAAACTCCAAAGGGGAAAGTCTCTCCTGGAGCAGGAGCATCAGGGTTTGCTTGGAAGCATAACATAGATGAGCAGACTGGGCCAGGTCCCAGCAGCACTGCTACTTGGGAGGAGCCACTTCACATTAGTATCAGTTATTAAAAATAGAATTTGAATCCTTTGGTCAGGTTCCCCCAAACTTTTCTGAGGTGTCCATGTTCAACTGCTTGAGCTTTGACTTGGCAGCCCCTTGCCCGAGTTTGCTTATAGGCTGTTATCACCTTGTTTTCAAGGCTGCAGAACAGAAAGTAGCCTCTGTTTTGAGGAGGTGAAAGTTAAGTGCACATTTATTTTTAACTGTGACTTGTTCAGGACCACATTTTACAGAATGCCTTGCTTCCTTTATTATTGTTTCTGGTACATTCTATTAAAATTGTTTTAGTTTGCATGTAGAATAGTTTTTTTTAATTATGGCTATTTTGAAAATTTTTGAGTTAAATTAAAATGTATGCCAATACTTTCCAAAGTAAGGTGATATTCAGAGACAGTTGTTCTGATCAGATGGTGTAGAGAAATTTGTGGAATATTCACATTGGAAGATTTCTTATTAATGAATGTCTTTGACTTAAATCTGACCCCAAACTGCAACACCATTCTTTGTACATATTCATTATATAGTTTTTACAAGTTTAGTTGAAAATAAAATACTTAAGCTATTAAAAAGTATGATGTGTTCTGTGTCTGTGTGAGAAACTTTCAATGTTACTCCCTTCACACTCTCAGATCCCAAAGGTGGCCACTGAGCATTCTTCAGCTGGTTTTGAAAATTTCTTAAGTTTCATATTTATACTTCTGAATAATTACTCTGTCTTTTATTTATGAATTTTGGACACTATTTATTAATTTCCTGGGGTGTGAGATTGGAATCTTCATCTAAATCCATAGCATATGAAAATACATTTTAACACACACATACACACACACACACACACACACACACACACACGTGCACACATGCACACCTCACAGGCTTACTTTAGCTCTATTTACCAGAAAGTATCTGACTAGAGCTTTGGTTGTACCAAACTTCATTACTTGAATCATGCTGGATAAAAAAAAATGTTTCTAATGAGAATACTATGATTTTTTAATTTCATTTACTGAAATTTGTCTATTTATTTCAGCTCATAATTTGTCATTCTTGAGTTAGAATTATTTTAAGTGCTCAGAGATATTTCAAACTCCTAGGACTAACTGCCCAGATAAGGGAAGCCTTAGCCCATGGACTACTTCTCTTTGGATTCTGGCATCTTCACTCAGACCTGTACCATCCACCTGGTGCATTCTGAAGTGGGTGTTTTCCAGGCCTGGTGCCCAGCAACCTCCTTGATACTCTCAACCTCTCCTATGAGCTCTCCCCATTCCATGGCTTAATCTGATTGGGCTTACATATTGGAATGCAGCATATTCTCCAATAGATTTTGGAGAAAGGCAATATAGGTGGTAAAACTTATGGTGAACAAGTAAGTTTGAAAATACCCCTCTAATTTTTAAACTAGTACAAATGCAATAGACTCACTTGAGAATTTTGGTGGAGTCTGAGTCCTAATGCTCAATATGATTTGGTATAACTCTCTGGAAATTTAAAAAAAATTGCCTTCAATCTTGATATTCTGAAATCCCATGACTTGTTTCTTGGGTGAATGCTCTTATTTCATCCACTCTGATGGACAGTTAGAGGTAAAGGTCTATCAAGATGGCAAGTGTGGAGATTTTTATCCAGAGCTCATGCTCTAGAAGATATAATTGGTTGCTAAATTTCAGGAAGCAAGGCGGCAAAAAGATGAGTATTCGATTTCATGGATTTGACCTTTATAAAGCCTTTCTTAAGTGCATTACACCTTTCTCTCTCTGTCATTACCCAAGGTCCCTCAGTATAGGGCTCTTCAGACTCAGTTGCTCTGGAGAGCAAGCCTCTTTTTTCCTGGAGAAGAAAATCAGTCACCTGAGGAGAGGAGATATGGAGGGAGAACTGGTAGGGTGAGCCTCCCATTTCAACCTCATCTCTCGACCCTTTGGCATCTTTTAGTTCCAAGCAGAAATCTTCCTCTTATGACATTGAGGTTACATCATCAGCCTTCCTATTCTGTTAAATATCACCCTTTAATATGTTCTGTGTATTTCTGAGTTTTGGTAAAGACTATTTGGTATCTGTTGTTTTCTCCTTCTGCCTTAAAAGGAATGGCATTAATAATTATCTTATTGCCATTTCATTGGAATCTAGAGATAAGATGGAAATAAATATGTTTCCTGTCTGGTGTACCACTGGAACTATTTAAAGGTTTATTTATAAAGACATGGTGTTAGGAACAGATAAAATGATTAGCCTCCCCCTTCTTAAAAAATATCTTACTTTGTCAAGAAGATATTTGGTGGAAACATACTCCTGGGCTTATAAAATTTCTTTAGGTACACTTTTTCCTTACCTGGAAATACTTTTATAACACACTTTAGTTTTGAGAAAACTTCCTAGAGCACACATTTGTTGTGGTCAGATACAGATGTAACATACCTTCTGAAGAGCTCAGGGTTGATATAGTTAAGTCATGGTAGTTGTACTCTTATCATTCAATAAATTCACTGGAATTGATTTCTCTGGGTGGTAATCTAGGGAGGGGGGCTGTGGCTGGAGAAGGTGGGTCCCTGGGGGTGTGGCCTTAGTGATTGTGATTGTGTCTTTGCATTCCCTTGCTTGCTTCTTCTCTTGCTTCCTGCCTCCATGATGTGAGATTAGAGCTTCACTCTCTCCCTCGCTCTTCTTCCTGCCCCCATGCTCTGAGATGAATAGACCCTGCCCTCACATGGACTAAACCCAGAATCTCCAAGAAAATGTGAGCAAATAAGTCTTCCTTCCTCTAAGTTGTGTGGTCTGTTGTTTTGGATGACAGCAGTGAGAATGTTGACACAGACAACATTATCTCTCACAGCCTCACTACATAGTAGAATTTCAACTTATGCTTTTCCTTTTTACTACTCCAGAATTAGGATTATCAGAATGAGTTGTCTGCAAAGAATTATCTGCTGTATAAAGTGGCTCTTGTAGAATATGTCTAGTATGCAGTTCACTGTTCATTCATGCTGGCTGGGCCAGCCATAGATGCCCTCCCACGGAATCCAGGTTCTTCCCCAGGATTTATTGCTTTTCCCATGGCCATACAATCTTCACTTCTCTCTGGGATCTTACAGATTTCAGTTGGTGCCACAGAGGGTTCAGTAGTGAAGCTTCTCTAAGACAAGATGTGAACACCAGCACCCTCTTTCCAACATCTCTGAAATTCACATGCCCCTCCTCTGTAGTCATACCTGCGACATGCGGGTGCTTCATCAGGAGTAGGAGAGCGTATTTCAGTGTTGTGCTTGTTGTCTCTGTCCCGGCGCCCAACAAATCAATTGCGGTGAAGGCCAAGGCTTCGTAAGTAAACTCTGACTGCTGATTGTGCTTTTCCTAGGAATAATTTAATTCTGCTATCTGATAAGTTATTTGCCAACATAAATAATGAGAGCGAACACAAACTAACTCACAATGTTATAAGGCTATGTATACAGGAGCTGAGGAGGGCAGGATTGAAAGAAACTACTGACTCACTTAATTTCCTACTCCACTCTCACTCCTTGCTTGCCTAAAAGATTTGTTGTGAAGACACTTGGAGCCACTGTACCAGGCAGGACATTTACTTCCTAAGCACATATAAGCAGAAGACTTGTCGCTCCTTTTCTATTTTCTATCTTTTACTCAAGTCACAGATACGAAGAAGGAAGTAGGGTAGACCTTATCTTGGGACATGAGGATTTGGTCATGAAAATGAAAGCCTACATGTTCAATGTGGTGAAGACACATGTATATTTTCAAAATAGAATGTTATAAATTTAGAATGGTTACAGAAATCCGTATGGAAAGTAATAAGAAGATAACAATAAAAATACAGAGAAAAAATCCAGAGGGAATAAAAATGGTTCAATAGGAATGAAAGTAATCACAAAACATAAGGCAGTAGAAGAAGAAAAACAAAAGAAAAATAAATAAGGCATATCAAAAGTGAGAGCATTGTAGAAGAACAAAGTAACTCAATATAGTTAATGTCTTGAGCTGTAGAAGGATTAAATTTACCACTCAAAATATAGGTATTTGGTCATTCTATCGCTGAGCTACACCTCCAGAACTTTTTTAATTTTTTAAAATTTTGAAACAGGGTCTCGGTAGGTTGCTGAAGGTCTCACTAGGTTGCTGAGGCTGATCTTGAACCTGTACCCGGTCTGACTCAGTCTCCCAAGTACCAGAATTACAGGTGTGTGCCACCATGCCTGACTGAATGAATACATTTTAATTTCTGTATTTTGAAATGATGTTATGTTGTATTAAAATATGCAACAATATTTAGTTAAATAAATTCTGCTGATGAAATCTCTCAAATGAATTTTCATTCCTGGAAAAAATGTATATACTGCTATTGCATAACTAACACAAATTTCATATTTAAAAATAAGGAATAGACTTCATGAAAAAGCAAAAGGAAACTACAGATATCAGATTTATTTTTTTTAAAAAACTATATGTAGTCTATTGTTAAATCATTTTGTACTCAAAAACACAAATATATTGAAACTGAAGCAATGGACATTGAGTTTTCATCCAAATAGTAGACAAAGACAATGGTTCTAATGAAAAATTGTTAAAAGAAGCAAGTAAGATATTTTATGTTAGAACTAAGGATATTTTATACTATAAACAGGTAAATTCATTTAGAAGATATAGCTATAAATCTATATGCATCAATTCAGAAAGTCTCAAAATATGTAAAACAAACATTGACAAAGAGATAAACTGTTTTGAAATGAATGTGCGCAGGAAATGCTGAACCTTTAGTGATGGAATGGACATCTAGACAAAAAATCTTTAAGAAAAGGGAAGAATTGAGCAACACTGCATATCAACCTTTTCTAAAAGACACAAATGGAGCACTTTGCTCAATAACAACAAAATATATATTCTTCTTATGTCCATGTGTAACTTTTTCTAGGATAAACCATATGTTAGTTCATGCACAATTCTCAATACATTTTGAAATATTAAAATCATACAGAATTTCTTCTCTGATCATAATGAAATTAAAGTAAATATCCACATCAGAAGAAAATGTATATGTTAAACTACAAACTTTTGAGCAACCAATGGATTAAAGAAGAAATCATTAAAAGGAAAACTAAAAAATATCGAGAGGTAAATGAAAATCAGAATACAACAAACATAACAAAGTAATGTTATGTAGGTAAAAACAGTTCTTAGAGAAACATTTAGATCTCTAAATATGTATAAATATGTATAAAAGAAAAAAAAAGGTACTCGGCTAGGTGTGGTCACACATGTCTGTAATCCCAGTACTTGGAAGGCAGAGAGAGAAGAATTAAAGATTCTAGGGCAGTCTCAGAAACTTAGGCTCTCAGAAACACAGAGAGATCCTGTTTCAAAATAAAGAAAATAAGCCAGGTATGATGGTACACACCTGTAATTGTAGGATATGGGAGATGGCAAGAGGAGCATCACAGGTTCAAGGCCAGTATCTGAAATTTAGTGAAACCCTGTTTCAAAATAAAAAATAAAATAGGGCTGGGAAGTAGCTCAGAGGTAGAATGCCTCTGGTTCAATCCCCAGTTCCAAATCCTCTAATTCAGAGGTAGAATACCCCTGAGTTCCATCCCCAGTACAGAGAGAAAGAGAGAGGAAACAAGAAGAAAAATGTGCTCAAATAAACAATATAACATGTAAACTAGGGAAAACACCCCAGCTAACTATAATCATAGCTAGCAGAAGGAACAGAGATAAATTAAAAAAAGAATAGAAAGAACAATCATCAGAACCAAATATTGCTTCTTTGAAACAGTAAAAAATGGACAAATCCTTAGCTAGACTGACTTAAAGAAGTGAAAGAGGCATCAGTAACCAAATTCATATTTGAAAACAGAAACAAAACTACTGAGTTCACAGAAATAAAAATGATGATAGAAGAATATTGGAAGTATTTGTATATCACCTAGATAAGTGAAAAAAACTTCCCAGAAACACACAATCAAAATGGCTCAAGGTGAAAGTTTCAAAGTTTCAAAAGAATTTAAGTCAATCTTACTCAAACTATTTCAGAATTACAAAGAAATACTTTCTAACACACTCCTTGACTACTTTGATACCAAAGCAAAACAAAGATTTGGCTAGAGAAGACCCATATGAATATAAAATCAAGAAATTTCACAGGAATATTAGTAAACTAAGTATAGCAGAAAATAAGTGCATTGTACACATACACACACACACACATACACACACACACAAGGATTTTAAAAATATGCATAGACACAAGATCTAGAGAACTTTTCTGCTGAAAAGTATACATAGATCTGATGAATCCAAAAGTAATGCTGAATGTCACCACTCATCGGGGAAATACAAATCAAAATCATAAGCCTCAATCATAAACAGAGCTATTATTAAAAGAAAGACAAAATCAATATGTTTCAGTAAGAACAGAATTATAGGTCAAAGGAATGAAATTGATAGGCCACACACAAGTCATCATAATTTGGTTAATCAACTTTTTACAAGGGCACCAAGAGAGTTCATGAGAAAAAAAACAACTTTTTACATAAATTATGCAATGACAATACAGTTTATGCTCTCAGGTTCCCTGATACACAGCCATCTCTAACTCCAATCTCTGCAAATTCATTTTCAGTCACGCTCACTTAAGGCTTTTCTTTCACATTCACATTGTCTTCCCACCATACAACTCTATCTATACCATTTGGCCTTTCTGAAATCCCTTCTCCTGTCTATCACTAAAGCATTTCAAGGTTGATTTCAATCTACAGGATATTCAGGAAGTTGTCCGTGGTTAAGCTTCTTTTCCAGCCTCCCATACACTCCTAACAATGATAAAGTCCATCTTCCTATTATGACATGGTACTTTGTATTTTCCAACTTGTGAAAAATTGTTTTTATTTTCTTTGCTCTGTGCATTTTGTTTGTGCTCAGTTGGATTATAGTTATCTAAACAAAAGGGTAAACATGTTCCAATTATTTGGTCTATTTAACATAATGTTTTCCAGGATGCTTAGTGTACATTTATGCCAAAAATAAGTACTTAAATGTTCAAATGTTCCAACCATTTGAACACCTCTAGAAAATGAGAGCTATTCAATGAACCAGAAAATGCTTAAGAAATCAAATAACTGAGTTGATGTTAACATACCTGCTCCATTTTAATCAGGAAACAATCAATAAAGTCCCGTGGATTGTTAACATCCAGTGAGTCTTTGTGCTCCTTTATTTTCTCCATAAAAAAATTTTTCATAGAGTTCAAATTCTTGATTATTATGTTATGACTCCCTGGAAGATAATCAATGAGAGCAGGAAAATTGTTGAAGACCTAAAAGACAAACCAATAATTTATTAAATAAGAAACAAAATGAAAATCTATGAATTTACACGAATATACATGAATATAATGAATATATATAATTAATATTATATATAAATGCTTTCTACTTCCATTTTGATATATATATGAAACCTCATTAGAAAGTATGACTATAATAGGAATAAAAATATGATGTTAACCATTTAGTGAAAATTTTTATTATATATTATATTCATAATTTATATAATTTTTAATTATATATGATTTGTCTATGCTTGTAGAAATGTAATACTAGTACATTTTATGCTTTGAGTGTGAACTTCTGTGCTCTGCCAGCCAGCAATTGTTTATTTAAAGTTGACACTTTTATTCTTTTTTTTTCCTCTCCTTTCACCTGCTACCCCTCCCTAATGAGAGAAGAGGCCCTATGAACGATTAGAAGTCGTATCAGTTTACTGACTTCAGGATGAAGAACTGGTGACAATGGGCCTGAGGAACATTATATTGAGGAAACCATTTGAACATGAATGTGTTTTTAGATAATCATATTTGAAACTTAGTTCTCGAATTTCTCCTTTACACTTATTTTTTATCCTTGGATTTGGTAATAGCAATCATTCATGAATGCCGGATCATGATTTTCTCTATTTGCAAACAAATTAATTAAACTCTCTTTTTTTCCCCTAAGCCTTGTCTGTGTTTATTTGGT
This sequence comes from Graphiurus murinus, assembly GCA_004027655.1. NCBI lineage: Eukaryota > Metazoa > Chordata > Mammalia > Rodentia > Gliridae > Graphiurus > Graphiurus murinus. The sequence continues at coordinate 286,380 of PVLC010000159.1, forward strand.
CTGAAACTGCTGGAACAAGAATAGACATTTCAGTATTAGGAAGGTTTAATAGAGAAAATTTCGACCAGAGGGTAAAAGATGATAATCATTTTCCATATTGATTTCTAAAATGAATATACTAGTTCATAATCCCATCAACTGGGTATAAATGTTCCTTTCCCCCACATCCTCACCAGCATTTGTTACTTTTCATATTCATGATGGCTGCCATTCTAACTGGAGTGAGATAAAATCTCAGGGTAGTCTTGATTTGCTTTTTCCTTAATGTTGAGCATTTCTTTATATATATATTTTGGCCATGTGTATTTCTTCTTTTGAGAAGTGTCTGTTTAGTTTATTTACACATTTATTCATTAGGGTGCTGTTGTGGGTGGCAATCTTTCTTAGTTGTATATGTATTCTAGATACTGATCCTTCCTTGAAAGAGTAACTGGTAAGATGTCTCACATGCTACAGACTCTTCTTATGCTCTTATTTATTTTTCTGTACAAAGCTTTTTGAGTTGATGCCATTCAATTCATTCTTGGTATTATTTTCCCGAGTGTTAGGAGTGCTATTGAGGAAGTCATTGCCAGATGCTATATGTTGGAGAGTTGACCCTGTGGCTTTTAATCACAATTATAAAATTTCTGGTCTAATTTTTATGTCCTTGACCCATTTTGAATTGACTTTAGTGCAGAGGAAAAGATAGGCACCAAGTTTCATTATTCTACATGCAGATATCTATTTTTCTCTGATAATTTCTTAAAAGGCTATCTTTTCTTCAACATATGTTTTTGGCACCATTGTCAAAGATAAGATCTGTATCTGTGTGTGACTATCTCTACATCTTCTATTTTATTCTATATATCTTACATGCCTGTTTCTATACCAATTCCATACTGTTTTTGTTATTATAGCTCAGTGGTGTAATGTAAAGTTAAGTGTTGTAATTCTTTTAGTACTGCTCATTTTGCTCAGAATTGCTTTGGCTAGTCTTTTCTTTCTCCATATGAATTTTAGGACCTTTTTGTAGTTCTATGAAGAATGTCATTGGTATTTTGATGAGATTGCATTGAATCTGTATACTACTTTTGGTATAATTTTTTTATTTTTTATTGTAGTAATTCGTGCAATATAGCATACATCCTTTTTAAGTACAAGTTGTTAACAACATATTTGCACACAATTCTCATTTGACCCCTTCCCCAATTCCCACCCCGTTCCCTCCCCCTTCCTCCCCCTCAGGTTCACGTTAGTGAGTGACCTTGATATGATTGTGTAAGTACATCATGTGCCTTAGGGTGTCCCTCTGCCCCATGCATCCACTACAATTAAATCAACTTCTTTGCTTATCAAGGATCTCTCCTTTTCATCTGGAGACCCTCCTATGCCCCATCTTCTCCCTAGCATCCGCATATTAGAGAGAACATATGCTTCTTTACTCTTTGTGACTGACTAATCTCACTTAACATAATGTTTTCCAGTTCCATCCATTTCCCTGCAAATAACATGATTTTGTTCTTCTTTATGGATGAGTAAAATTCCATTGTGTACATATCCCATAGTTTTGTAATCCATTCATCTGTGGTTGGACATCTTGGCTGCTTCCATAGTTTGGCTATTGTGAATTGAGCTGCTATAAACATAGATACACATGCATCGGTCTGATAATTTGGTTTCCATTCTGGTGGGTATATACCCAGTAGTGGTATTGCTGGGTCAAATGGTAGGTTCACTCCCATTCGTCTGAGGATCCTCCATACTGTTTTCCACAGTGGTTGCACAAGCTTGCAATCCCACCAACAATGTATTAAGGTTCCCACTTCTCCACACCCTCGCTGGCAGGTGTTGTTGTTCATGTTTTTATGATTGCCATTCTGACTGGAGTTAGGTGAAATCTCAGGGTAGTTTTGATTTGCATCTCCCTGATTGCCAATGATGTGGAACATTTCCTCATACATTTATTGGCCATTTGTATTTCTTCTTTTGTGAAGTGTCTATTTAGATCCTTTGCCCATTTTTTGATTGGGTTATTTGCTT
>PVLC010000160.1:0-18314 GCA_004027655.1 Graphiurus murinus
GAAACAGCAATAAAGAGTTTACCATCAAACAAAAGCCCAGGACCAGATGGTTTTCCAAGTGAATTTTATAAAACATTTTTAGAAGAGCTAATCCCAATACTCCTCAAGCTATTCCATGAAATAGAAAGAAACGGGACCCTTCCAAACACATTCTATGAAGCCAACATCACACTAATACCAAAACCAAATAAAGACAGCTTAAGAAAAGAAAACTACAGGCCTATATCATTGATGAATTTAGATGCAAAACTGCTAAACAAGATACTTAGCAATGCACATTCAAAACCACATCAAGAAAATTATACACCATGACCAAGTCGGGTTAATCCCAGGGATGCAGGGCTGGTTCAACATTCGAAAAACAATACACGTAATTCACCACATAAACAGACTCAAAGACAAAAATCACATGATCATCTCAATTGATGCTGAAAAAGCATTTGACAAGATCCAACACTCATTCATGCTAAAAGTACTACAGAGAATTGGAATAGAAGGAACATACCTCAAAACATAGAGGCAATATACAATAGGCCTACAACCAGCATCATATTAAATGGAGAAAAACTGCAAGAGTTCCCACTAAAGACAGGAACAAGACAAGGATGTCCATTATCACCTCTTCTGTTTAATACAGTACTAGAGACTCTAGCCAGATCAATAAGGCAAGAGAAGAAAATCAAAGGGTAAAATAGGGAAAGAAGAACTAAAACTATCCCTTTTTGCAGACGCGATGATACTATAGTTAGAAGACCCAACAAACTCAACCAAAAAACTTATAGAACTGATCAACAAATTCAGTAAGGTGTCCGGATACAAAATCAATCTTAAAAAATCAGAAGCCTTTTTATATGCCAACCACAAATCAACCAAAAAAGAAATCTGGAAAGCAATTCCACTCTCAATAGCACCCCCAAAAATAAAATACTTAGGGATAAACCTAACCAAGGAGATTAAAGAACTGTATAAAGAAAATTATAGAAAGCTGAAGAAAGAAATCGATGAAGACCTTAGGAGATGGAAGGACCTACCATGTTCTTTGATAGGCAGAATAAATATCATCAAAATGGCCATCCTCCCAAAACTGATCTACAAATTCAATGCAATACCCATGAATTTGCCAAGGACGCTCCTCACAGACAGAAAAATCAGTCCTTTAATTCATCTGGAAAAACAAAAATCCCAGGATAGCCAAAGTAGTTCTTAGCAATAAAAATCATGCAGGAGGCATCACAATACCTGACTTTAAACTCTACTACAAAGCCAAAGTAATATAAACAGCATGGTATTGGCACAAAAACAGACTCATAGACCAATGGAGCAGAATAGAAGACTCAGAAACTGACCCAGAGGCTTACAGTCAACTGATTTTTGACAAAGGAGCAAAAAGTATACACTGGAAAAAAGATAGCCTCTTTAACAAATGGTGTTGGCAAAACTGGTTAACCATATGCAGGAAAATGGAAATAAACCCCACTTTCTCACCCTGCACAAGAGTCAACTCAAGGTGGATCAAAGACCTGGAAGTCAGACGAGAGACCTTGCAGCTACTTGAAGAGGGCCTAGGACCAACACTTCAACACATAGGCACAGGTAAAAACTTTCTCAACAAGATCCCAAAAGCACAAGCAACTCAAAGGAAGATCAATACATGGGATTGTATTAAACTGAAGAGCTTCTGCACATCAAAGGAAACTATCAAGAACCTCAACAGAGAGCCTACAGAGTGGGAGAAAATTTTTGCCAGTTACACTTCAGATAGAGGTCTAATATCTAGAATATACAAAGAACTCAAGAAAATCGCAACTAAGAAAGCAAATAACCCAATCAAAAAATGGGCAAAGGATCTAAATAGACACTTCACAAAAGAAGAAATACAAATGGCCAATATGTATGAGGAAATGTTCCACATCATTGGCAATCAGAGAGATGCAAATCAAAACTACCCTGAGATTTCACCTAACTCCAGTCAGAATGGCAATCATAAAAAACACGAACAACACCACCTGCTGGTGAGGGTGTGGCGAAGTGGGAACCCTAATACATTGTTGGTGGGGTTGCAAACTTGTGCAACCACTTTTGAAAACAGTATGGAGGATCCTCAGACGAATGGGAGTGAACCTACCATATGACCCAGCAATACCACTACTGGGTATATACCCAAGAGAATGGAAACCAAACTATCAGACCGACGCATGTGTATCTATGTTTATAGCGGCTCAATTCACAATAGCCAAACTATGGAAGCAGCCAAGATGTCCATCGACCGATGAATGGATTGCAAAACTCTGGGATATGTACACAATGGAATTTTACTCGACCATAAAGAAGAACAAATTCATGTTCTTTGCAGGGAAATGGATGCAACTGGAAAACATTATGTTATGTGAGATTAGCCAGTCACAAAGAGTAAAGAAGCATATGTTCTCCCTAATATGTGGATGGTAGGGAGAAGATGGGGCATAGGAGGATCTCCAGATGAAAAGGAGAGATCCTTGATAAGCAAATAAGTTGATTTGATTGTAGTGAATGCATGGGGCAGAGGGACACCCTAACGCACATGATGTGCTTACACAATCATATCAAGGTCACTCACTGAACTGAACCTGAAGGGGAGGGAGGGGAAGGGAATGGGGTGGGAATTGGGGAAGGGGTCAAATGAAAATTGTGTGCAAATATGTTGTTAACAACTTGTACTTAACAAAGATGTATGCTATATTACATGAATTACTACAATAAAAAAATTAAAATTAAAATTAAAATTAAAAAAAAAATCTGAAAGGTAGCAATGGTTAGTATTCTGAGAGCTGTCCATGTCTGTGCCTTCACTGTGAGCTTTGGAGATGTCACTGTATTGCTCACCCGGCTTGGTCAGTTTTCTGGTCAGCATTCTTGCAGCGATGATCTAAAAGACTGACCATGCAACTTAGAGAAGAGAAAATTTACTTTCTTGTGGTTTTGGGTTCATTCCATGTGAGGTCAAGAAACGCAGACCTCAGGACATGGTGGTGGGAGGAGGAGAGAGGGAGAGCTCATGGACTGTGCGTCTCACATCATGGAGGCCAGAAGCAATACGGAAAGAGAAAGCAGGGGGAGGAGGAACCACTTATAATGCATTACAATAGGTTTACAACCCATTTACAATCTCAGTGCTTGGATTATAACCCTTATGACTCAATTACATCAGCTCCAAACATTAATAAATGAGTTCATTTGGAGATATTTCATATCTAACTATAACAGCCAGTTTCGGCAGTTTTCATTTCTACTTGACAATCAAACTCCTCAGACACAATAGGTTTTTCACAGCGGTAAGTGGATGTAACTTTGTAAAATGATACAGGGCAGGTAGTAGCACAGTACACTCATGTGCTGTTTCTAGGTGTCCCTCATTCTGTGCTGAGGACAGGGTGATTCTCTGGAGATAGTGTATAGAGGGCATGATGTATCACCTGGACTGGAGACAGCTCTGGGACACCTCAGCCTGCCTCTTGTTGGTCCTACTGGGTGCACAAAGGGTTTCCATCCCACAGAACACCTGCATCTTTTTGCTCCAGCTACTGGTTCTAGATAAATTGTCTCTTCAGTGAGGTGTGAGGTCCAGAGTTTGATGCTCATTCATCTTGGAACTGGGATAAGAATCATCCTCATCATTCTGTGAGCTACCTTTGTCAGAAGTATGAGAGCAAGGAACAGATCATCAAGGGTTTATGAGGCTACAGGGAAAGCCAAAGAACTAGCTGCTACTCCCTTTCTTCCAACCACCACCTGAATGCCAAGTTCAAGGACAGTATCTTAAGACATGCATCATGTGAAAAGCTCAGGAGGCGTGGAGAGAACACACTTGTAAAACAATAGCAACAAGAAGAGCAATAATGCTGGCCTGAACAAGAGACAGTGAGTAGAACTGATAAATGCCATGGGAAATCAAGCCAAGATTTGAGGTTCTGTCTATAGGCAAGGCAGCATATTTGGAAGAACAAGGATTTCAGGGTCTTAGAGCTCTGCCAATGGACAGCTGTGGGACAAAGGAAAATCACTTGGCTCCATTCCCTCCGATAAGTTCACAGCTGCATAAGACATTTAAAATATGCTAAACTTTAGCAGTGTACAATGAAGCAGAAATGAAGGTTCGAATATATCTTACCTAACATGCACTGAGGGTCAATAGCTGCCTAATATTTTCCATCTTCCTGATAACAGCTGCTTTTCTCAAATGAAACATGATGTATATTTCATGTAGCTCTTCTGTCCTGGATTTCTGGGTTTCACTTCTGAATTCTGTTACCAGTAATTGAAAAGTAAAAGTAAAAATAAAAGTAAAAAAAAAAGAAACAAAAAAAAAGAATGGAATTCAAGAAAATAAAAGACACTTAAACACATACCTTTTCTCTCCCTCTTTCATTATTTTATTTCATTCAATTATTTGCTTTTTTGGCACTAAGGATTGAACACAGGGACATTGTACCTCCAAACTACACCCTAGCCAATTTTATTTTTATTTTGAAACAAGATCTCACTAAGTTGCTGAGGATCTTGCCAAGTTGATGAGATTGGTCTTGAACCTACAACCCTCCTGTCTCTGTCTACCACTCTCTTTTTCTTTCTTTTGCTACCTTTTTTTCTCATGAAATACAATGCAAAGAAAGCTGTTGAACTCATATGGAAACCATGTACATCAGTTAGAGGAAGACTTGTCTGAAAGTGGTATTATGCTCTAAGAATGATTTATATTGAAATCTTTGAGGAATAAACCAAGTAATATTAGGAACCTTAGGTTCTTCACATGTAAATGAAGGCATGGGTAGTGATGGATACTCAGCCTGTTAATTCTCAAATTTTAATGATTTTTCATTTTGATGTCTACTCACTTAGGATTCAGATATTGCCAGGTAGATATCTCAGACAGAAGAGAAAGAATGTCAGTCTTCAGTAATTAATGCCTACTGGTAAATTTGCCTGGAATATCTTACCAGAATATTATTTTTGGCTCCTAAATGGGGAGAACCAACCTTCTGCCAGCAATAGAAGTAGCTTTGGGAAGGGGAAGAAGAATGGAAACCACAACCTTTTTTTTATATCAATCTCTCACTTGTGCTTCAGAGAGGCTTTACACAATTCCCAACCAGGCAGGTGAGTTACACAGTGTCATGAGGGGCACTGAAGTGAGTTGTAGAAGAAAATATTTATGAAAAAAAGTCAGTAAAACAGATATTTGGCACTGACATGACAAATTTTCTGTTTCTTTCTTAAAACATATCTCAATTGAATGTTAAAATTTGGGATAATTGTATATATAAAGTAGATGTAAATAGTGTAGGGAAATGTTTGATATCTGACCTTCGGTGGGTGGAAATACAGATTAAAAAAAGAACCTGCTAGGCTTCCTGCTAATCTCTGCTTGGCAGTGTGATGTGGAATGCCCCAAGTCTTATGAATATGATTATTTCTCAAGCTCCTGCATATGGTGATGGATGTCTGCAGATTCGAGATAAAGCAAATCTCTTAAAATACAGAGTTGAACCATCTAGTCCTGTAGGCACAGAGGGAAAATTAGAGATTCCAGGCAAACCCTCAGCACCCCATCTGCTGGCACTTCCCAGTGGCAAAGCAACAGGATGTATTCCCAATGCCTGCATCTATTTTTCCTGAACATTCAAGTGCATTTGTAGGTTCAAAGGACTTTCAAGGTTCCCTTACTAGACAGAGGAAAAGGACATATTAAGAGGGGCAGTAGATGTGGAGCAAAGGTATGCAATCCCCTGCTGGGAAAACCTTGCCTGTGTGATGCTCCAGCTCCATACAAGCAGACCAGGGAGGGGCAAGACCACTAGGCGGCCACAGGCACTCAATGCCATGCTCATGCTGCTCACCTGTGCCCTTCCATCTGTCCCTGCCTCATAGGAGGCAGAAGGAAAGGAGTTTGATCGACGTTTTGACCTGTTTGAGTGGCAATGTAGGCAGATCACAGGGAATTCGCTCCAAGCTACTGGAGTTTACTCTGGATTCTCCTCCTTGCCACCCTCCATCCCAGACACACACAGGAATCCCCGCTTTGTGTCTTTTCCTATGATCTACTCCATGGCTTGGACTTTGATGTTCCCTCTCGGCCTCTTAGAAGGATGCACAGCCCAGAGTGACGTCTCCCTTCTAACTCTTGTATCACCTACTGTCACCACTGCAGTGGTAGCTGGCAAGCAGTGTGCGGCTGCCTGGATGTGCAAGCCCCAATGGTCGGCTGGCTGATGCTTGTTGACTGATCATCAGAATCTCCGAGTTCACTCAAAAGCACTACAGGTGAGACAGAGAATATCAAATGCTTCTCAGCAAGGAGGAATGAAAACATGCTTCTGTGGATTAGGTAAAAGTTGCTTATATAACTGGGCATTAGAGAGAGGCATTTTTAATTTTTAAGAGATCTTCTGAAATGTCACACATTTCTAAGTGCATTAAAATAAAATTGTTAAAATTTTATATGTTTAAAGGTCAAAAGCAAAGAAAAAATTAAGAATTATGTTTATGGATTGCATGGTGTTTATGAACACCATGCAATCATTCAATAATGAGATCTGTATTTGTTAATATTTTCATTCTCTAAAATCGTAAAACAACTGATTGAGCAAAGTGTAAAAAAAGAGGATGATGAACTCCCAAACTTATATAGTCATGGTGTTCTTTGAGGCTGGGACCAAATGTCACACTGTGCAAAAGAAAAAAAAAAAAAAGAAGTATATATATTGTTGCATTTAATGCTCAAATGCCAATAGTACTTAAGTCTTTTTATCCATGTTTTAACTTAGGTCTTCTGTCTTCAAACTTGTTTCCCATCTTTTTACATGAGGTGCCATATACAGAAAAAGAGAAAATGGAAAAGAACTCTGATTTTACATTATCCAAACTGCTCTATGATAACAGTCTTCTTTTGGTTCTGAAAAGCCCTTTTGATTTCTTGTTTTGAAACAAAATCTTGTAAGTTTGCTGAGAGTCTTGACTTTCATTTATCTTTTATTTTATTTTATTTTGAAATACGGTCTCACTAGGTTGCTGAGTCTTACTACATTGTTGAAGCTATCTTCAAACCTTCCATCTTACTGTCTAAGCCTCCCAAATACTGGGATACAGGTATGCACCACCATGCCTGGCAAGCCTCAGATCTTTTTATTTTTATTTTGAAAAGGGGTTTTGCTAAGTTGCCATGTGCTGGCCAAAAACTGTGTGCATATAAATTCGTATCACATTAAGTTTCACTTTGATGTATAATTGCAAATGCACTAATAAAATTATTAAAACAAAACAACAATAACAAAGAAGAATGAAGTAGCCTGGTTCAAAATCATGACCCATTAGTCCTTGATACAGGAGGTGGGGTGGAGAGAGAAAATGAAATGTATAGTGTTCTACAGTCTTCTTTACCATGGACTATCTTTGGGTAATTCTCCAATCCAAGTATCTAGTGAATGTAGCGAATGTGGCCCATGAGAATAAAAATTATAGGCTTACTTCAATGGTCCCTATTGTATTTTATATGTGCAATTCTTGACAGTTTCTCTAGAAAGAGAACATTATGTAAAAATTAGAGAAAAATACAGTTTACCAAACTCTCTGTAAGAAATTAAGTGTTTGTGTCTTAAGATTCTGAAGGCACTGTAATGGTTCTGTAAATAAGAACAACTGTTGATCAAGTATCATTTCCTACTTTGCATTCTTTCTCCTGAGGTTGTGGATATCAAGTGTATTTCAAAGAATAAAACACTTTGAAATAATGTTGTCGGAAAGCTGACCTTTATGAACTAATGGGTCAAAGTTATTAGTAAAAATTCTTAGCATTTAAAAATGATAAAGTGGGAATTCCTAAACTTTATGAGCATTTTTATCACAACAATGCAACTCATAATGTAAAAGTATTTTACTCCTTTGCTTTTTCCCATAACTCTATGAGTCAGGCACTTTTGTTTTTCTTTTTTTTTTTTTTTTTTTTGCAGTACTGGGGATTGAGCTCAGGGGCATTCTATCTCCGAGCTATACCCCCAGCCCTATTTTTTATTCTTTATTTGAAACCGAGTCACTAAGTTGCGGAGTGCCTCACTAGGTAGCTGAGGCTGGCCGCGAACCCGGATCCTCCGGTCTCAGCCTCCTGAATGCTGGGATTACAAGCGTGCGCCACCACACCCGGTTTTTTGAGTCAGGCACTTTTGGTACACATATTTTTAATTCTTAGATTTAACCTGAGTTGCAAATTTACTCATTATCACATTGCCAGCATGTGAGCAACAAAACATAAACAATTTCTCACTCTTGACTTTGTTCTGAATTTCAATACATTACTTGTTCCTCTCCACTATTTTGTGTCTTGGATAAAATATCCTGCATTTATCTATGCAACTCTGTCTATGTGATTAATAAAGCTAAATGAAGAGCAATGCACCTTCTGGACAATGATGGAGCTGTGGACACTTGTTTCATTGTTGATCGGCTGCAGAGCTGCTATAATTAAGAAACAGATGACTCTTCAACTTCCAAAACACCATGGACAAAGCAACCAAGAAAAAGTGGCTGCCTGGCAGGATCTAGTGGAAAATACAAGGGCACAGTTGAACTAAAGGTATAGGAAATGGCTATGAGAAACCACACTATTCAATAGGATAGCCAGTAGCTGATGAAGTTATTGATTGCTTAAATGCAGGCAGTTCAAACTGATATTTTCTCTAAGGGTAAAAGGAGTACAAGATTTCAAAATTAAGAACAACATTTAAAAGATGCCTCTAGAATAATTCTACATTGATTACATATTAAAATGATATTGTTTTGATTACTATTGGATCAAAATTAGCATCAACTATTTTCTCCCCCCCCCTTTTAATGTGGATATCAGAAGAGTTAAAATGCATTCATAGGTTTCTACTAGTGGACAATGCAACTTTAGTGAAGAGGGGAATTGGAAAAAAAATATTAAGGATCAAACGCACAAAGAGAATCAAGAAAATCAAATATGTGAACTGCTATGAAAGTCTCCGATGACTTCTCTCACTCCCCCAGGTCAAATCCTGTGATCATTTACTGGATGATGCCATTACATACTCGGGGATCACAAATGCATACCGGAAATGTGTGAAGAATGAGGGCACACATCCATTCCCATAGAGGATCCTGTCATGGTCTCCTTCAGCCTTACTGCAGTGTTCTCAGGTTTGGACTGCTCTTTGCTACTTCTAACCCTGCACACATGCTCTTCTACCCATGTGAGACACATTGCTCACCCTCGTCTACCTAGCTAACTCCTATTCCTCCAAGCACTCATTGACCACACCAAATTATTATTTTTTGTGTGTGTGTGGTACTGGGGATTGAACCCAGAGACATTTTACCTCCGAGCTACATCCCCAGCCCAATTTTTTATTCTTTATTTTGAAACAGGGTCTCACTAAGTTGCAGAGTGCCTCACTAAGCAGCTGAGGCTGGCCGCAAACCCGGATCCTCTGGTCTCAGCCTCCCAAGTACTGGGATTACAAGTGTGTGCCACCGTGCCTGGCTCACACCAAATTATTTAAGTCTTTCATTTATATGCGGTATTCACAATACAGATTTCTTCTTCATACAATTTAAGACAAGTTGATGACTTGTTCAGCTTTTGTCTTCCCCATTGAAATGTAAAGATCACAAGAATAAAAGTTGCACCCGTGTTTATCAGCCACAGTAAGTATCAGGTGTGTAAAGGTGTTCATGGAAGATGTTCTAGGTGAATGAATGAATGGCCACTATGCGCCCAGGGAGTACAGAGCAATTCCTGAGTGCTCACTTATTCTCTCTCCCAAATAATTACTGTAAAGCTTTGTAACTATTTTTCTTTTCTCAAGTGTTTTAATTTGACATTATATAAGCAAACTATATATATCAAATAGTAAAATTTATACTGACTAATCGAGTTGCGATTACTCTGTTAAGACAATAGAATTGTGCATGATATTCTCTGTGAATTTTGTCCAAAAAATGAATATGAACTCATGAGTATTAAGTAAATTTTCAGGCTGCCAAATATTTCAGTTATAGCCGGGCGTGGTGGCGCATGCTTGTAATCCCAGCATTTGGGAGGCTGAGACTGGAGGATCTGGGTTCGCGGCCAGCCTCAGCTACCTAGTGAGGCACTCCGCAACTTAGTGAGACCCTGTTTCAAAATAAAGAATAAAAAATAGGGCTGGGGGGGAAGCTCGAAGGTAGAATGCCCCTGAGTTCAATCCCCAGTACCGCAAAAAAAAAAAAAAAAAAAAAAAAAAAAAAAAAAAAAAAAAAAAAAAAAAAAAAAAAAAAAAAAAAAAAAAAAAAAAAATTCAGTTATGATAATTAAAGCAAGAAAATCAGAAAAGAAAAAAGTTTCTCTGTATGTGCCAGGGTTTGAGGGTTGCCCAAAAGTCCGTGCACTGGAATTCTAACTCCTCAATGTGGCATTGTTGTCAGATGAGGTCTAGATGGAGTTGTGGTCTCCAGTGCCCTCATAAATGGATGGAAGCATTTTTTCTTGAGTAGGTTATCAAGCAACTCCACAAGACCCCATTCACACTTCTCCCTCCAGTTTCTACCTTGAGTTGAAGCAGTCCAAGTCCATCCCAAGTTTAGCTGCCTGAAGCCAGGCAGGGTGGCACATTCCTGTAATCCTAGTACATGGAAGGCTGAAACAGGAGGATCGAAGGTTCCATGCCATCCTCTGCAACTCAGCAAAGCCTACTTCAAAATTAAAAATAAAAAGGGCTAGTGTCAGGGACCAGCCCTCAAGGCAATGGGTTCGGGGGTCCTTCGATAAGTGTGGAACGAGATGAGGTCATGAGAATATGCTCACACTGAACGTAGTGAAGAAGCCTATCTGCTTTATTGTTTGTTAGTAGTTCTTTTATACCATTTTTTTTGCAATGAGGCATATAAAACAGGAATTTTTACAAACTCATTTTTCTTTTTTGCCATACTGGGGATTGCACTCAGGGGCATTCTACCTCTGAGCTATACCCACAGCCCTATTTTTTATTCTTTATTTTGAAACAGGGTCTCACTAAGTTGCCGAGTGCCTCACTAGGTAGCTGAGGCTGGTCATGATCCCGGATCCTCCTGTCTCAACCTCCCAAATGCGGGGATTACAAGTGTGCGCCACCACACCTGGCTTACAAACTTGTTTTTTCTAAAGTTTATCTTTTACAAAATACAACACATATATAAAAATTCTTTTAGTACATAAAATTCTTAAAAATACAAGTATATAAAATTATTTTCCATTTGTTAAAATCTTTACTATTTGTTTAGCTCCTTTAAGCAGTGTTCTTATCTCAGGTAGCTACAGAGTTAATGTATCCTGTAAAATTCTAGGGAGACAAGATGGGAGTGGGCAAAAGGCTATTTGTAGTAACTATTTAGATAAACTTGCAAAGCCTGTTTCTTGACTAATGCTTGTAAGAGGTTAATGAATTCCTTATTTGGGTTTGTCTTGAAGCACTGCTTTTTCAGCTAATATTAAGAAATCACTATCCGTCAGCCACCATGTGTTACTAAGAAATTTTACTTTATAATTAATGTAAAAGCAAAACCCAAAGCACCCAAAATTTCCAGAATATAACATAATGCAAAGTGAGATATGCCACGCATTCCTTCTTTTGGAATCCTCTGCCTTGCAGGACTCCATTGGACGGAGCCTTGCTCAAGATCCAGCTATTAAGGAGCTGTGGCAGGCTAGCATATAGCTCAGAGGTAGAAATTCCTGGGGTTCAAGCCTCAGCACCAAAAAACAAACAAAAACAAAAAACCAGACTCAGGTCTCAGGTGCATGATCTTAGACTTCTCAGGTTCTTGGTCTAAATAAACTTCTTTACAAATTACTACATCTCAGGTATTTTTTTATAGCTACAGATCACAGACAAAGAAAACTGTCCTTCTTTTTGGGCTTTAAAAAACCAAATTAGCTCACACCCTTGCCTGTGTTCATAATCCGCGTAAGATTTTTATCTTTCACAAGTTGTCCTGCACCTTAATAAAGTGTTCCCATTTTTTAACACTTCCTGGAAGAGCCTGGTAAGAAATATATGCTACCAATAACAAAATCTCACAAATTAGAAGAAATTTTCACCTTCTGACTTGCATTTTTTTTTTAAATGGAAGATCACAACTGCCGTTTCAGAGTAGTGAGCTTCCAGTAATGAAGCAGGAATTACCTGTTATGTGGGAGATCTACTTTAAAGGTTAAATATGTTCTAGAACTACTAATTTTCTACATTGGCTACTGCTTCCTGCTGTTCATAGAATAGTATTGGAATGGTAAAGCATATGGATAATTACAACAGCCTTGAAAGTGTAATGGTACTGCCAAATTATATTATTCCTCTTCTTCAGTGCTGTTAAAAAAACACTTTGAAGGAATCCTGATCTGAATAAAAAGATACTGTTAGCTAAGAAATGATTCTTATAACATCACTGCCCTCGTCCTTATTTTTAGGTGACAAATGTGGTTTTGAGTCACTGGCTCAAGGAGGTAGGAAACCCTATATTGAAAACTTGTACCTCACCATGAACATTTAGGTAAGATGTAAGGAGTCAAATGAAAATCTCATTTTTCACATATGCTATTGTATTGACTCAGAGGATATACACATTGAAGGTCCACAGACTACATAGGGGAAGACTACTTCCTGCACTGGAAAAAAAAAAACAAACACACAAATATAATTCCTTATATTCCATTAGATATTTAATAATTTTCTCTTGGAATCTCAATACCAACTTTGGATCAGACACATACTTGGAACTTATTAAATACAAAATATGGAAGTAGTTGAAAATATAACTCACCTTTTATTTCACTGCAATTGCCTAGGATTGCTGTAGCAATTGTGACATTAAGAAATCAGTTGTCTTCCTGATTTCTCAAACACTTATTTTTTTATCATTAAGTTGGATTCTTCATACTACTTGTGAAATATATTCATATACGAATCATATACAGTATAAGAAATACAAGTGTTAAATACCTAAGACATGGCATTCCCTGGAGATTAGTCCATCCTCTCACCAAGTCAACTTCCAGAATCTTCTGGAATCTGCTTTCACGTTGGGCTTCTGCAGTGAAATTTTTGCAGGACATTTGCTGCTGAGTTATGTCCTCTGCCAGGGAATTGTTCATCACACCTGGGTTCCTGTCAAACCTGCACCTCCCCCAGATATTTCTGCCTGCTACCTGGGACAGCAGTGTCCCAGCATCTCATGCTGATTCATGCACTGATTTCCTCTACATCAGCCATTCCGTGGATGAATGTCCATCCTTTCAGAATCAGTATGAAATCACATGTCACATATGATCTGCACATTTGGATTATAAAGTCAATGAATGAGGAAAAAAAGGCATAAGGCAAAACTCTTTTCTGAAAATCTCTTGGGAAGGTGCCTGTTAGATACCAGCATACTGTCTCTTTCAATAGGTCCAGCAGAGGTTGTCCTACAGTGTTAGCATAGATGGCTGTTTTGGGACTGGGTCATTACTAATATTTCAACAGAAGTATTAGAAATATGATGATGTCAGGCACAGTGGCACATCCCATTACTTGGAAGGCTGAGACAGAAGGATCACAGGTTCCAGACTAAGATACAGTAAAAAGAGCTGGAAATATAGTTCAGAGATGGAATGTTCCTGGGTTCAATCCCCAGTACAACAACAACACAAGAAATTAATTCATAAAATATATAGAAGGATGAAGATAAATAAATGTAAAGGGCTGAAGGTACAGAACAAAGCTGTACGTAGTGGCGCACACCTGTAATCCCACCTACCCAGGAGGCTGAGGCAGAAGGATGGGAAGTTTCAGGCCATCATGGCCAACATAGCAAGACTCTGTCATACGAAATAAAATATATTAAATAAAGACATTTAAAAAAGACACAAAGTCTCTAACCACAAAAGCAAAGATTGATAAGTTGGGCTAAGTTAAAGTTAAGCATTTCTACTCACTAAGATGAAACAAAAAAGGAAAGACACCGATTGGAAGAAAATAATGGTAACTAATAAAACAGTTAATAAAGAAGTCCTACAAATCAAGGAGGAATGACAAAATACTCGATGAGAAAAGAAGGCAATGGTGCAACAGAAAATTCACACACAAAAGCACACTCCTAGGATCGATAACTATATGACAAGGTGCTTCATCAAAGCTATAGTCAGGGAAATACTAAATCAAATTACACTGAGGTGCCAATATGTACCGTCTGGAATGGCTAAAATATATTAACTGGCAATCCCATATGTAAAAAGGGAGCTGGGCTGTCATATGATGTGGAGAATATATAAGTTTATGCACGTAGGAAAGGGAAGTAAGAAAGCAAGCGGACAGATAGTGGCTACCTTTGGGATGCAATTAGGAGTGATTTCAGGGGACACGTGTAGTACTATCAATATTCTTTTTTTTTTTTTTTACATAGAGCATGGTTATAGAAGTGTTTGCTTTTTAATAAACATTTAAACTCATTTTGTCCTGCATTCTTACTTGTAAATATGCATTATTTTAATTAGGCAAGATAAAGAATAAGTATCCTTGCTTGGCCTGCAAATAAAGAAACACATTGCAAAGCATTATATAGCAGATTTGTGCTAATTTCCTTTGGAACTAAAATGAAATGATGTGACATCAAGCGGAAAGTAATATGGTACATATTCATCTCAAAAGTGTTTATTTAAGGCTCTTTATTTATAACTGAATTTTGGGGTCACATTCGTGTGAGGGTACAATTACCAGTAAAGAAAATTCTCTTCAAAAGAAGATCTCACCTTTAATCCATGAGCTCTTAGAAAGATTTTGAAAAGATCAAATTGGTCAATAGCTTTCTCTTCTTGAGTTTGGCTATGACAAATTAAGTCTATTTCTTCCACAAGAAAAATATATTCTCAATTTATTAAAATAGACATAAGAGAGGCTTAGGTAATGAGATTGGCCTTCTTAATCTTATGAGCTGAAGATGGTGTTAAAAATACCGATCATTTATATTACATAAAATCCTAGGGAAGAATATGCTAAATTTTATCTTATATAACATCAAAATATTTTTTTTTTCTAAAACTGGAATGACGAAGATGTAGGACATTTGCTATAGTCAAAAGATAACAATAGTGAGTTAGTTTTAGATCTAATTGGTTTGTCATTCACAATTCACGAATCAGGAGAGCCTCAATTTTACAAGTGAGCCAATGGAGGAGAAGTGTGAGATAACATGAGGTCACCTCAGATTACTTTTTTTCACAAAGATTAAAACTGGGGGGGGCTTCAAGTAGACTGGTATTTCATAATTTCAGGAAAAATGGGTTTGTATATTTCTGTTTGGTTATGTGGCACTTAGCCCAAATGACTCCATTTTTGTTTGGTCTGTTCTTTTGAGACCTAGAGAAGGAATGTCCAAAAGAGCAATCTTCTATTATTTTGTCTAATAGTAATCAAGTCTCCACATTTCCTTTTTTCAGTGCCAAGAATGGGACCCAGGGCCTTGTGCATGCTAAGCAGGCAATATACCTCTGATCTGAACTACATTCCTATCTGACTGGCTTTTAACCACAATTTCCTAATGAGTTTTCTTGCTTTCAATCTTTCTTTCCATTTGTGTATATGTGTGTGTGTGTGTGTGTGTGTGTGTGTGTGTGTATTTTAACAAATATATATGAAGTGGGTATCTAACTTAAACATACTACAAATATAGCATCCTAAGTTACACAGAAGTATCTGTGCTTCCACAGTCTCGATTTTCTCATCCACATAGTATTAATAATTAGGGCTTTCCCGAAAGCACTCTATCTATTTTCATCAGTTTTATCAACTACATGTGATGTGTTAGTCAGGGTTCTCCAGAGAGTGAGAGAGGTGAATTATCAGAGAATTGACTCACATAATTATAGAGGCTGAGAAGTCCCACCATGGACCATCTATCTATAAGCTGGAAAACAGGGAAGTCTAAGACCAAGACCAGAGGCATCAGAATGAAGGCAGTGCTAGGACTCAGTCCATGGCAGAAGGTATAAGAATTGGGAGTCCTCTGGTATAAACTCCAGATAACAGGTTAGAGAACCGGGAGTTCTGATTTCCAAGGACAGGAGAGGAAGGGGTCTCAGCACCAAAGAGAACAAATTTGCCCTTTTCTTCTATCCAGGCCCTCAGCAAATTGAATGGTGCCCACTCACATGGCGGGGGTGGGAGGGGTCTTCCTTACTTTTTTCACTGATTTAAATATCAATTTCTTCTAGAAACATCCTCAGAGACATACTCACATACAATACTTTACTAGTTATCAGGCTCTCCCTGAAGCTTTATAGGCTGACATCTAAAATTAACATCACATATCAATATCCTCCTAAATGATATATCTCAAACATGCTTGCTTTTGAACTTGAAATAAATACATTACTCTGTATATTCCTTTGAGTTTTATAATTCTCTGCTGACAAATTTGTATAACTCCTACATGTTTTTACTTGTAGAGATAGTTCACTTGTTTTCTTTGTCATATAATATTCTGTTATATAAATGTCTCACATTTCATTTGTCCATATTGCTTTTGATCACTGTGTGATAATTTTCCACTTTAAGGACCTATGAAGAGTCCTATTGTGGATTGTCTTATGCAGGTATCCTGCTGTACTTAAATATGACTGTGTTAAGACATAAACATAATATTGCAATCTCTAGACAGACCTTGGGAAAGCTTTCAGTCTATTATATAATAGCACACTATTTTCAAATGTGATCACAACAATGGACTCTCGCAGTAGCATTATGGGAGCGCCTGATTCTCCACATCTTCTTCTTCATGGAGTATTGTCCAGTTTCAAACATCTCTCACTCTGAAAGGGGTATAATAGCATTTGCTGCTTTATTTTGAAACCTGTGATTAATATGGCATTTACATGCTTATTAGTCATTTGGAGTTTCTTTTTGTAAACTGTCTGATCAAGTCATTAGCCTATTTCTATATGGGGTTATGGTAACTTTTATGCCGATTTGTTGAAGTTCTTTCTTATATGCTGTGTATGAGTTGTCATTGGCTACATACATCGAAAACTCTCTGATGCGTAGATTATTTTTCACTTTACTTATACTATATTTTTATAACCAAATATTGTTAACTTTTATTTAAATATATCAGTAGCTTTTGTTATTCTTGTATTTTTAATATTTTTGTATTCTCTTTAAAAACATTTTTTTATTCCTTTGTCAAAAATGTACTTTCAGGGGCTGGGCTGTAGATCAGTGGTAGAGCATTTATCTAGTTTGCACATGGCTCTGGGTTTCATCCCCAGCACAATCAGAAATGTAAGAAAATGTTTTTCAAAAAGACCTCCTGTGTTCATGGACAAACAGAATTAATATACACACTACCGCTACAATACAATTTTCATAATTTTTTTCCCTGTGATTGATGACTTTATCTCAAATTTAGAATTGAATTTACAATTGAGCCCATCCTTTATATCAGTTATAGATCCAATTAACTCAGTAATTATTTCTTAAGTCTCTGAGAATTCCTATTGATTGCCAAAGTAAACGTGATTTTGTAAAGAAGATACTTATACTGCTTGATTATCTCAGCATCGCTTTATTTATTTATTTATTTATTTATTTGTTTGTTTATTTATTTTTGTAGTACTGGGGATTGAACTCAGGGGCATTCTACCTCTGAGCTATACCCACAGCCTTATTTTTTATTCTTTATTTTGAAACAGGGTCTCACTAAGTTGCAGAGTGCCTCACTAGGTAGCTGAGGCTGGCGGCGAACCCGGATCCTCTGGTCTCAGCCTCCCAAATGCTGGGATTACAAGTGTGCGCCACCACACTGTGTTTGTCACAGTAAACAATTCTTACTCCCAGAATATAAGAAAGGATTCAAATATTCGAGCTGTGAATTTTCTTTTCTTTGCCAGCATGCCTTTGTTTAGGTACCTGCATAGTTGCCTATCCATTTGTTAACACAAAAAGAGTATTATTCATTTTAAATTAATATTTATTTTTAATTATTCTGTGAAAAGCTATGGAACTAATATTTCCTTTAAGCAATATACTTGAAGTTTTTGAGATATATAAAAACAAGAAGACCAGGTATACATAAGATTCTGATTATATTTTTTTCCTTATATCTTGTACAGGGAAACTTGAAATAAATTTTCAAGACCTCATGCTAACATTACCTTCTCTGCAAAGTCTATGCCTTCAGAGTCACTTTTAACTTTTCTAGAACACCATAGTAAATTGTTCCTGCATCTCTATTGCACTTACTAGTTACATTAATTATTATTTATTTACTTATCTGTCTTC
>PVLC010000160.1:18414-74098 GCA_004027655.1 Graphiurus murinus
GGTACTGGGGATTGAACTCAGGGGCATTCTACCTCCGAGCTACACCCCCAGCCCTATTTTTTATTCTTTATTTTGAAACCGAGTCTCACTAAGTTGCAGAGTGCCTCACTAGGTAGCTGAGGCTGGCCTCGAACCCGGATCCTCCGGTCTCAGCCTCCCGAATGCTGGGATTACAAGCGTGCGCCACCACGCCCGGCTTTACTTATCTGTCTTCTTAGGAACTCAAAGTCGTATGCAGATGGACCAGAAATTATTCACATAATTATCATTTTTACCATATACAAGTTTCTTTGCCTGGTGAGGGAACATGGTGGATTGCCCAATGAGGCTTTTATTTTTATTGATTAATGAATATATTAATTTTCCCAACATATATTGAGTGCCAACTATATTTATACACCTTTCATAAGCTTGGGAGATATGTGTGCTTTAGAGGATAGCAAGATCTTTCTCCATCCCATGGTATTCCTAGTCTAATGGTCAGAGGGGATTAGAAAATACTAGATAAAAACACTACTGTTGTAAGTATGATAAAGGATATGGATGAAAAGACAAAGCAAAACCACAGAGAAAGGTGTTTGAGGCTGGGAGAAGGGTTGCTTCTCACTGGAAAGGAGATATTTGAGAACAGGTACCAAGTTAGCAAGGAATCATCCCTAAGGACAGTCAGATGAGGCTCCTGTCAAATCGAAATTCTGGAGGATAAGAAATTCCTGGAATAAAATAATGTATTGAGTCATAATAAAGGCTGGCCACAGAGAAAGGGTTAGTCCTGCATGAAATTCCTAAAGTCACCAGCTGTGTGGCTAAGTAGCAGGTAGATGGCTATCTGTGGGACCCAAAAGAACCAGAGTATTTTAAAGTGAAATCTGTTGAAAAGAAAGCATGAATTGCTCCTGCTGAACCTAAGTTCACTACAGATGAATGGTGCAGGGCAACATGGAGTGGGCTAGGTCTGAGGAAGTGGGAGCTATAAAGAGAAATCTGTGTTATCCTGGGTTGCTCGGGGTTGTAGGCATAATGCCTAGATGGTCCTGTTCCAGGGTTATCACGAGGGATTTCACACACGGGAAAGTAAAACATGTTATTTACTTATTTTTTTAATATGGCCTAAATCTGGTAGCTAAATTACTTTTTATCTTCTCCTCCCCTCTTATTCTCTGGCCTGTAATTAACTAAAGGACATCCTAGAATGTCTTCTTATCACTAGCTCAATGTGAACATAATCATACAGCAACACTTATGTGGGAAGACCAAAGACTGGTGTGATCAGTGTATCATGGTGAGGAAGGGAGCCCAGGGCAGAGGAGTAAGTGATTTGGTGAGGAGGTGCTGTTTGACCAGATCCTGCTGGACAGTGCGGTCATGAGGAGCCCTTCAGCCTTTGCTCCACCACCTGGACCCAGGGCAGGATGGACAGAGGAGGGGACACCACTGACTTCCCTGTGCAAATGAGAAGGGAAGACAGAGACCAGTGGAGAAGCACATGGAGTTCTCCAGGAGAGGCAGCATTTTAGAAAAAGAGCATTTAAAAATATTTTAAAAAGTAAACAAAACAGAGAACCTGTGTCTGTGGGTTGACAAGATCAGAAGAATGTGTCTTAAAAGATGGATTTGCCTCTTAGTTCTCTCGCTTCATTTCATTCTAGGCCACAAGCGCAGATCAAAAGAAAGAAGACAAGAGAAGCAGAGTCAGAAAATAATAAGAAAATTGCATTCCATGCTCGACTACACTTACCTTGTGGAAACCTAGTAGATAATTCACTCAAGACAGACTTTGAATGAGTGAGAGATTACAAGTGTAGGTATTTGAAGATGAAAATGCTTATAATCATGTTTCTTCATGGTTGGATTTTTTATCACTGTTTTCCACCCTATTCTGCAGACAGGTGCGCGATCAGCTCTTTCAAGTGCAAAACTGCTAATATCACATCGATGAGCCATCAAGGAAATTGAAAGGAAGTGGGATGCTTTTGACCATCCCTTCCCAGAAATGTTCAGCATGCTATGGCTGGCTGGTGATTACAACAAAAGTGTCTTCCTGCAGGCTGGGTACTGTGTCTCTCTGTCTTTGAGGTTGGTGTGGGGGCTCTTCCTCTCGTTATACCACCCATCTCATATTTGAAGGAGACTGATCAGCCTAACCCTGGAATGGGTACTGTACTGACCAGGACCAGACTGCTCACACCATGTAGTGCATTGATTTCACTTCAAAATTCCACCAGGAGCAAATAGATTAGTGCTCATTTCAGTGCTTAAAATGAACAGCCACAGAGAATGAGATTTCTCTCCTTACTGAAATTCTTCTGAATTTCAGAATTCGGTCTTCTTTCAGATGTGACATTGGTTTCCCTCCTGTTTTCTGCAGACTTTTAAATTCAGTCTCAGGATCAGAGAAACATGGTAGCACCACTTGCCCATGAGGTGCTTGACTAGACCTCTATTGTCCTGCAAGCTCATTCTCCAGACATTGCATACAACTATTTAAAATTACCATTATTTTGTTCATTTTTGCTTTAATTGTATGAATGTATGGGGTAGAGTGTGATAATTCACTGCACGTCTAACAGAGGTACTGCTCAAATCAGGGTAATTAACATATCATCTGTCCATCTCCTTTGTGTTTGGAGCCTTTAGCCCCACTATTCAGTTAGTCATGCCATAGATAACAGATGTTGAGAACTCTAGTCTCCCTGCTGATGAAGGCTCACGTTCTCTGCAGTGCAACTCGTTCCATTTTCAAATTGTTTGGAGAGCTGGCCAGAACTTTATATTATTCCTAATTCTGTGCTTCACGGCTATGTGGGATCATCAAGCACTTTATCTGTTTGGAGATAATTGTTCACTCATTCTCCAAGTCATTAAAGTGTTTCCTTGCAGATTATGATGAAGAATAACTCCATCTTGGTCATGCCTGTGTGTTTTTAGCTGTTGCACTATACAAGCTCTGTATGCTTTCTGGATGAACCTTTCTGTAGGTTTTCTTTTCACTCGTCATTTTTTCCTGTTTTCTACAAAAGCTTTCTTTGGTTCACTCTGGTTCCACATCAATGCTTTTGACTGTTGCTGGAGTTCCCTGTGATGTACAAAAGGAGGATCTTTTCAACCAGGTATTGAATTTCACAAAGGAAAGCAATCTCTATACTATTGTGAAAATGATGCATCTGCCAGGTTAATAAGGGCCCAGGGTTTCCCACCCAGTCTTTTTGCTGATATTCAAAACTTGTCAATAGATGTTAAGTCTCATGAAGGTAAAGGACCGCTTTGTTTTACCACTACTATATATCCACAAGTAGACTGAGTGCTTGTGTTATAATAGGTCCTCAGTGAATTAATAAGTATATCAAGAAAGATATTTATGATATTCACCTACAATTGTTCTACCTAGACATGAGTAATATTGGTCCATATTTCCCTCTAGTTTTTCTGTCTATATATTGAACTGAGAGAACCCTAGAATAACTTTGCCTCAGAGCAAAAGCATACGACAGTGATCCCAAATGGCAGTGATCCATCTATGAATTAGGAGTGGGAGAGTGTGGCACAGCAACACTTTGCTGTTGTGTTACCAAAATTAGTTCTGTAAGCTACACAAAATATCTCTGAGACATAATGAGGAAGGTCATTTTTTCATGTACCAAATGAGAAATTGAAGATGGCATTTAAAAGTCACTATTGGTGTTTTAGCTTTCCATATTCGTGGAATTCATTGTAACATATTTACACATGCACATAACACAATTTGATCAATTTTTCTCCCCAGTACCTCCCCTTGCCCACACCTCCTCCTGTTCCATGACCCCATTCCTCTACCTTAATGGTCTCTGTTTTATTTTCCTCTCTAACTTCTGCATATTAGACAAGAAAACAAGTATGAATTTTATTTTGGACCCATGATATTATATAAAATTTAATTTTCATGCCTTATTTATTGCTTTTCATGTATTTTTGTATAATTTTGCATGTTTTATTAATAACTGAAGAGCATTTTATCAATGTCAAATAATTTCTTAATTGTGAGAATTTAAGCTGTTTAAATTTTCTCATTATGAAATAACACCATAATGGATAAAATTGTCTTAAATATTTATTCAGCTCTGATAATCA
Organism: Graphiurus murinus; assembly: GCA_004027655.1. Classification (NCBI taxonomy): domain Eukaryota; kingdom Metazoa; phylum Chordata; class Mammalia; order Rodentia; family Gliridae; genus Graphiurus; species Graphiurus murinus. The sequence continues at coordinate 22,522 of PVLC010000160.1, forward strand.
GTGGTTGAACAGTTTGTAAAAGAGTATAAACATCTTTTGTAGTTGGAGGATATGCCAAAATGATCATAAATGTTGCACTAACTAGTCTTACCTTTCTGATATATGGAGGTCTCTATCTGCCAGAATCTTCCCACCAATGGTTAACAAAATGTTCTCATTGTTGTTTAATTTAATAAATTGTAATTTTTCTTGGACAAAATTTCATATATTAGATGACCAGTTACATTAAATGTGTTTTTCAATTAAATAGTGAATTTCCCTTTTAGATTCATTGTCTATGATTAAATAATTAGCATTATAATTAATCATTTATTATGAAGGGTGTCTGCAATATAAACATGTGCATTTTAAATTGTCCTGTGGGCTCCATTTTATTCCTGCTTATTTGTTTATTGAATGTTCTATTGTGTTTGCTTTTGATTTGGCTTGGGTATTCTGGCCATTGTTTTCTTAATAGAACTAATTAAGTCTAGTATAGCCCTGAGGCTGTAGAATATATAGACACACTAAATGAACCTGTCTGGACCTGAGGCAAGAAACTAGGGAAACTGGTGAAAGTAGGCTCAGCATCATCCACCAGCGAGGATGTAGGCAGGATGGCAGATCAAGACCATGAAGTAGGGAGACCCTTGTATATCCCAAGGATCATTTCATACCTTTATTTTGTGAAAGCTCAATGAAGATGTGCTGCAAAAGTGTCCTGGCTGTTCCTGCAGTTGAAGGCCAACTGTTCATTAATTTTAATATTGCAACAAAAGGGAAAAATTTTACTGGGAGTCTGTTGAATCAAGTAAAAGAATTTTACAATATTTGGTACAATTCCAGGTTCAACCCTTCTCTTTTCCTGCCACTTCATTGATTACATGTCAACCCATAATGCTCTAAGTCATTTTTTAAAAACTGGATGCCACTTGATGCCCATGACAATCTCACTTTGTTTATTCTTCATGTGGTTTATGATTCACCTGTCCATGGGCACTCTGGTTGCTTTCACCTTTTGCTCATTGTAACTAAAGCTGCTACAAACAGGGAGTTATGAATATAAAGGATTATGAAGAATACAAATATTGGTAATAGGTATAATTGGAAAAATGTATCTTTTATTTAAGTAACGCATGACCATATATTTTCATGGATTCATAATAACCATATACATATTAATGGAGTTGCATTTTATTAGAGAAGATTTAAGTGATGTAGTATATCAAGAAAATAACATGAATGTTTCCTTTAATCCTCTCATTCCACATCCATCCTCAAATTTAAGTTTTCCATGACACTTCCCATCCCTTCACTGCATTTTTGACATTTATAGATGTCATTTATTTTGGGCAGATACTGCTTATCTGCACGTATCATTCCATAGTTTTTGTCTTTTCTTTAGTAATGTCTTAGAAATCTCCGGAAATGTATTTTTGTTTTCCTATTCTTAAAAACTGTGTCTCTTCCATAATACTGTATTGACAATACATGTGTATACACATTTATACACAGGACTGTCTCTGTAGATCGGATTCCCAGAAGTGGAATCCCCAGGTCCAATGAACTTCTTTAAATATCATTTTTTTTCTCTAAGGTATTTTGTAGTTTTATTTTTCCTGTTCTGAAAATGTTTTATTCATCTCCACTAGCTTGAAAAACTACTTAAAATAGTGTTCTGAAATCAGTTTTCTGACTGCATATTTGTTCTTCTATGCTAGAAATTTGTAAACCATGAATTTTGTCAACTACATAGATTTATTTTTAAAATTACAATTGACCTCTTAATCTATAAATTTTAGTTATCACATGGAAAAGATTACCCTTGTCTAGAATCTATAGGACAAAGAGGGAGCATTTGAGGTTATGACAGGAAACTGCTATTGGAAAATGGGTTATAATGAAGAGAGTATCTTGCAGTGAAACACCACCCACTGAAGGGGCCAAGTCAGCATCACATGTAATCATTATGCTAACAGCAGTGACATAAAGCAAGGAGATAGGAATCTCACTTCCCAAACCCATAACTCTAGTCAATCAAGAAAAAACACCAGAGAAACCCAATTTGAGGCCCACTCTACAAAATGTCTGACTAGTACTCTTCAAAAGTGCTGAGCTAAGGCAGGAAAGTGCAGACTGAGTAACTTCTACACACCAAAGTGTCCTGAAAGCTCAGGAGAATCAAGTGCACCCTGATATCCTGGGAGGTGTGGAATAGGAAAAAACCCTTGAATAAAAATCAGAAGTCTGAATAAAATCTGCAGTGTCATATTATACAAATATTAAGTTCTAAGTTATGATAAATATATCATGGTTATGTCAGATGCTAACACTTCATTTACTTTTCTTTTTATAAATATCATTACCAGAAAGAGATTGGGTATATCTCCAACATTGTGTTTATACTTTTATCACCTTCTTTCCTCATTTGTTTTTACAAAGTTAAGTCTTTAAAACATCTAGGTAAGCAAAGCTGATTCATTATAAATAGTTAACAATCTTCATATTGAGGTCTCTATTTTAACCTGCTTTTAAACATATCTTCCTTTTCCTGAAGCAGAAAAGGAGGGCTGGAATAAAAATCAGACAGATACCAACTATCAAGTGCATGGATACATTAAACAATTCCAAAGTCAAATAATATGTAAGAAAAGAAAGTTAGTTAAAGCTGAACATATGGCACAATTTTTTCATCATAAGTATTTTAAAAGAAACAAGGACTTAATAAAAATCTTCAAAGCTCAGTATATGAAGGTAATTCTATAGAAATTTAAGGCTCAGTTTTACCCCCAAATCATGTGAGATGAAAATATAATCGATATCTTAATTGCACATTACATTACAAATGAGTTAGTTTGCATATATTATCTATCCTAAGTTTTATGTTTAAAAATGCACTCGATGCATTTGCTATTTTACAAATGAAGAAATTCAGGCTTAGCAGAATTCTAAGTGATCCAGGGGCACATAATTAACTAGTGTGAGAGGTGAAACACAAATCCATATGTTTAAACTGTTAATATAGTTCTGACACTTGTAGCACAGTTACTTCTCCTAAGTGTTAAATTTTTTCACAATATTATTATTATTATTATTATTATTATTATTATTATTATTATTATTTACGGCTCTAGGGATTGAACTCAGGGGCGTTCTACCTCTGAGCTACATCCCCAGCCCTATTTTTCATTCTTTATTTTGAAACCGGGTCTCACTAAGTTGTGGAGTGCCTCACTAGGTAGCTGAGGCTGGCCGCGAACCCGGATCCTCCGGTCTCAGCCTCCCGAATGCTGGGATTACAAGCGTGCGCCACCACGCCTGGCTTCACAATATTATTTTTTAAATTAATTAACACTATGATAATTATTTATATCTAAATAACTAAAATAATCAACCACGGAAGTCCTGTGAAAGACCATATTTCAATCATGAAATGACTAAACAATTCAAGGCTACTCAAAGAAAACTTTGCCATCAGTGATTACAGCAGAGTACTTTAGGATCAGAATTCTCCAAAAAATATAGCTTTTAAAGTGAAATATATCTTATATATAAATACTGGAAATACTTGTCTGCTTCCCTCTCACTTCAGTTTGATTCTCACTGATGATTTCATGTTGAACAAAGCTAACCCGGCATGCTGCAGGGAGTGCTAACTTTGGGAATAAATTGTAAGACGAATGTGCTATTTTGATTATAAACAAAAACTCCCACCTGTGAGTTTGCATTAGGAAAATGTGACTGTGCAGAATACCCAAGTCATATCCATGCACATCTTATTGGCCAAATTGGATCAACTGCATAGCTTCTCTGATTAATTGGGCAAGGATTGGTTAAGACAGCCAATAAAAACAATTTGGCCAAATAAAATCAGTTCCATGGCCATCAAGCAAGACAGATAGAAGGATGGGATTGCTGGAAACTGTGAAAGGTGTTGCATTCCAAGGTGCTTTTCCATATCTTGTTGAAAGAGTGTGATGTTGCTTCTCTGCCAATATACATAACTTGTCAAAACAATGGCTGAAGTGTAAGAATTATATGAAACTTCATAATTATATGAAGCTGAATAACTTTTTACAGAGATTCCTTTCAACTGAGTTCTTTGGCTCTTTCCATTGTTTTGGGAAGAGGGTGTGGACTTTTTTGAGTTTCCTTGAGATGGCAAGATGTCAGCCTGACACTCACTAAGTTGCTCTAGCTCAGTGCTCACAGGGCACTGAGGAGAAAAGTTGATTCATAACCTGGTCCTTAGGTCTTTTCTGATTGCGATAATTATTAGGATAAAAGGAGGTAAGGAATCTATTCTTCCTGCCTCGCTCTGGTCTGTTTCACTGTGATACCACTTTGCAAGCATTACAGTACATTCTGTTATTGGGACTTTGGTAGATCTCCTAATTTTAGTTTTTCTTCAAATATGATGTTATTTTGTTCTTGGGAAGGAGTCTTCTCTCCTTTGAGTTCTTTCTTGCATAGAACACAATGGAGGTGGTTTCTATTGAATGGTATTGCATGATCCATATTTCATTTGTTAAACTACAAATTTTCTCCTAGCATTTTTGCAAACTTTAAGTTTCTTCAAGCCTACATATTCTTACCCCATGTAAGGAGATATTCTGTGTATCTATAAAAACATAAGGTCTTCAAATTATTTAGTGATGCTCATAAGCCCTTAACAAATAAAAGAGAGAAAAGAGAAGCTAATGCATATGTAAACCCCAGACAGTATAAAAATTTAAAATAAGTGTTTTTACCCTAACCAATAAAAATATTATTTAAATATTGTCTATAAAAATAAATGTTGTAGTTAGATATAAAATTTCCCCTACAGAGATCATTTATTAATGTTTGGAGCTGATATAATGGCATCATGAGGTTTGTAATCTCAGCAGCAGATAAATTCATTGTAATTCATTGTAATGAATTTATCTGGGTGGTGACTGGAGGGGCTGGTCCCTGGTGGTGAGGCCTTGGAGATTATATATATATGGCTCCTCTTCCCCCTGTTCTCTCTCTTTCTTCTGGCCTCCATGATGTGAGGAGCACAGCCATGTGCCCTCCTTCTCTCCACCTCCCACCCCCATGTCCTGAGATCCATGGTCCCCAGACTCACATGGTCTGAGCCTGAAATCATAAGAAAATAAATCTTCTCTCCTCTAAGTTATGTGGTCAATCTTTTAGATTACAACTGCAAGAATGGAACAAAAAATATATATACTTTTTGAGACCTTTGATCTTCAAATTTGTGGTAGCCCAGCTGGGCCCTTTCCCCCTGACAGCTGCTATCTGCATATGTGAGTAATCATACTCATGATTCTTCTGCTCTGGCTACTTTGGCATCTCAAAGTCTAGAGATTGCTCCTAGGATGCCTAAATGAAAGACCATCTTACTTCTTAGAAAGTAAATATATGACTCTAAAGGTTTATGGTTTTATGACTCTAGAAAGTTTGCTTGACCAGGCTGTCTTAGGAATGTGGGCTATATGTGGAAAATGAAGAAGTGGTGCTAATTGCACTTTGACAATGATTGGTATGTCGTAAATGTATGTAACCCTGTTGTACTCAAGAAATGTATAAAAAATCTGTGCTGAATAAACTCAAGGCTGCAGTATTCACTGGCAGGCCTCCTGAATACTCTTCTTTTCTTTCTTTCTTTTATCAATCCTTACCTTCCTCTCTTAAGACCCTTCAAGATTGTCGAGCTGGCATCGACAAAATTAATGTATCTACTATCAACTCTATCTTTCAATTTTTGAATTTTTATTATAGTAATCATTATAAATCATTATCTTTAAATGCATGTTTATAACATTAAAAGATATAATTTTTAATCATTTTCTTTACTAGCCAGAAAAAGTATACAATTACTTTTTCTATTCTTCCTTTATCATTGCAGCAAAGAAATAATTCTGATTAAATCATTTTAAAAGAATTTGTAAGCAATTATTTTAATGACATGATTTAAAAAATAAAACTCTTGAAACTTTAAAAATGAGACATTGCTTCTTGATACATTTTTCTTGTATTAGGCAAATATGTTTATGTTTTCCGGGTTAGCTCTTGTCTGAATCACCTTCATACACTTTGAATAATTTTCCATTAGGCCAATTTTATTTTTGTGAATAGAAAATCTATATATCAGCATTTGTGTGTGTGTGTGTGTGTGTGTGTGTGTGCGCGCACGCATGTGTATGCTGGGGATTGAACCCAGGGCCTCCAACATGCTAGCCAATCATTTTACTATTGAATTACATCCCAAGCTCCTCCTTTTTGTTTTATTTTGAGATGAAATCTTTTAAAGTTACCCTGGCTTGCTTCCATTTTTTTCTAATTGTTTAATAAATTATTTATTTATTTATTTATTTTTAATTTTTATTTTTATTCATACATTGTAAGCATACATCTTTGTTAGGTACAAATTGATAACAATATATGAGCTCACAATTCTCATTTGACCCCTTCCCCGAATTCCCACCCCGCTCCCTTGCCCTCCCTTCTTCTCAGGTTCAGTTTAGTGAGTGACCTTGATATACATTAGTGTGCCCCCTCCTCCCGTCCAACCCCTTCAGTTAAATCAACTTCTTTGCTTTCAAGGGTCTCTCCTTTTTCATCTGGAGACCCTCCCATACCCCATCTTCTCCCTAGCATCTGCATATTAGGGAGAACATATGCTTCTTTACTCTTTGTGACTGGCTAATCTCACTAAACAACAATGTTTTCGCCTCCATTTTTTGATCCTTCTGCCTCAGCCACCTGAGTTGTTGGGATTATAGGCATGCAACACCACACCTTGCTCAACAATTTTAAAAATTGCTTATAATAAGGAGGTTAGACTTTAGTGGTATAATGGAAAATTAATTAATTCATTGGGCAAACATGGAGAATTCATGAAAGAAAAAAATGTTCAAATGCACAGCCTATTTTATAAAAATACATTTTATGTACAACTTAAACCTATGGCATACTGCATGTTTGAATGTATGTAATGAATAGATATGAAATATATCTATATTTCTATTAATATATCTTGTAAGAAATTTAAAAAATAGCTGTAAAAGGCAAACACAGGAAAAGTCAATCTATTTGGAAAAGTCTAGAAAGGCTTCATTAAGAGGTACTATATGCCTCTTAGAGAACTGGGCATTTGAATAAGGAAGACAGCTGGGAGGCAGCTGCCAGGTAGCAGCCTGAGTAAAGGTATAAGGGGAAGGACATGGTGCTTGCCCAAGTGAGTCAGTTCTTTTACAGGATGAGGCAGCCTCAGGGGCCAGAATCTGTTGAGGTCATTCTCAGATGTGTACAATGAGTGCTGCATAGACTATGGTCAACCTAAAGGAGGAACACCAGGTAGAACTTGGAATTAAAAACTAAGAACATGATGGGGCTTCTCCCAATGCTTGTTGCTACCATCTCTTTTTGTTGTTACTACCTCTTCTCTGGAACCAGGTGCTGGTGCATGGGACCATTGGCTTCTATAGTCATAGTTCACTACAGCTGCCACACTGACCTTATAAGGCCCTGTTTGTTGCCCTCCAGTGAAAAATAGGAAATGAAGCAAATGCCAGAATTCCAAGTACAATTTATTTCCATCCTTTCTCAGGATTTAAGGGAAAGACTTGGTTCTCTTTATACCTAAGCACAGAGATTGTTAGAAAAGTGGATGAGGTGAGGCCCCTATGTATTTAAACAACATCTTCAGAAATACTGTTTTATGAACAACTGAAAACACTCATGGATTGCTTCTTTTCACAGAGCTGTTCTTAAGAAAGGGAAGCATGTGAATTAAAAGAGGAGTATGGCCCCCTCTCTGGAGTATGGCCATTCTCCAGAGAGGAAGTCACAGGCCAACTCTTCTCTAGCCCAATTCTCTCTCGTTCTTCTTAAGGAAAATATTTTAATCAAATGTATTTTATCTTTCATGCATGTTTTATTTTTATAATTGCTAAGTCTCTGTTAGTAACCTTCCCTCTTGGTACAATGAAAAGAAAGATTAATCATTTTGCACACACTCTCTCTCTAAATATATAATATGTATCACACACCATCAATGCAGAATTCAATCAAAACCCGACAGTAGCTATCCAATTAAAATTTCTCAGAGATCCTACTGTTCTCATGGAAATTAGGCATAGTTATTAATGTGATCTTGTGGTCATAATCTCTCTAGTTATTTTTAAATGTCTACTAAAACTCACATGAAATGTATACATCATGAGAAGTGCAAAAACGAATGATCTAGAAGTAATTACTTACCAATGGACTTTGACATATGTATATCCTACTATTCTTTGTAAACTCCTAGTTGACAACTTCTTTCCTGTTAAAGTGAATATTTAGAGAACTTAGTCTGGCACCACCCTGCTGCTTCTCTATATATGTTTGATGAATAATATTATCATAAAATTGCATTTCAGTAATACTTTCTCAAATTTATTTAATCCATGTTACCTTTTTAAAAGTGGAAAATCTATAATCTCAACAACCTTCTGCAATGCTATTGGGAATGTTAAAATAAGTACTGTTATTAAAGCTCTCATCCCTCCCCAGGCTGAGCATGATAGTATACCCCTGTAATCCCAGTACTTGGGAAGGTGAGACAGGAGAACCACAGGTTTGAGGCCAGCCCCAGCAACTTAGCGAGATTCTGATCAACCTAGAAAGACCCTGTTTCAAAAGAAAAATAAATAAATGAATAAATAAAAAGGGTTTGGGATGTATCTCGGAGGTAGAATGCACCTGGGCTCAATCCAAGTACTATAAAATACACCCTAACACAAATAGCTAGGCTTGGTGATACACAGCTATAACCCCACCAACTTAGTAGGCTGAAGCAGGAGTATCAAAAGTTTGAGGCTAGCCTGGACAACATAGAGAGACTGAGACTCAAAATTAAAAAAAATAATAATAATAAAATCAAAAAGTCTAGGGATGTAGAGTCCACTCCTGGGTTCAATCCCCAGTGCTGAAAAACAAACAAACAAACAAACAAACACCTCTCAAAATAAGTTCAAATATCATCACCATCACCACAAGGTCCCGTTCTCTATTCCTCAACTCTAGCCTAGTCCTCCAGGGAGGGATTGCTGCCCTGAGAAGACTTGGTGTCACCATCAATACATAACCCAGATCTTCTTCATCCAGAAGAGTCAGGAAGGGAGTTTGAAGGGCAACTGGAGAGAAAGAAACTTACAAGGCTCCTCAAGGCTTGTGTGATAGAAGGATTCCCTACTTGAATATGTCAGAGGAGAGTGTTGAAGATATTTTAGAAGAACGATTTCTTTGAAGGAATTCAAAGATATTTGTACATTTCTTCTCCATAGTGTGTGCTGTGGTTTAGACTGCCTGATTTTGAAAGCTAAAGATGCCATTTCATAGCTAGAAAGATCAACTGTTTTTTTTTTAAATATTTCTGAGCCTCAGTACCCCCCCCAAAAAAAGTACTTATTTTGTGTATTTTTGTAAGCATGAATTGCGATCATGTAGCAAAGGACTTGGTGAAGTTATTTTTATTCAGTGTATTCACAAGACACATCAGCTGTTACATTTATTATTATATTTTGGTACAGTAGGAGAGTGATGCCCATTAGAGGCCTGTGGCCCACACGTTGTGGCTTCAGAGGCTGCAAGTTCAAAGGGAACCCTGGGCATGGGGAGTCCCCACCACCCATTTCTGTGAAAACACCATGCTGCACACACAGTGGTCCAGGCTCAGGGAATATGCTGTAGAACTCCAGATATGGGAGTCTTGCAGATTCAAAATGCTTTTAGAGGAAACAAAATAGTACATGCCATTGCAAAATGCCTCTACCAAGTGGATTCAATGACGTGGATATCAAGAAAGAAACGTGCCAGTATGGTTGATGGAAACAACTGGGCACCTCCAGACCTGAGTGTGGACATCTGCATGATGCCCAGTAGCCTGACCATATGGCTACAACAGAATTAGCTGACTTGCATTACTGCTCATTTCCATGTTGGATTTTTCCAGTGCTTGGAACAATACATTAATAATTCATTGTGCTATTTCCTATGTCTTCATATTTTATAGATATATTTATTTATGCATTTTGATATTAGGTTGTTTAACTGGCAAAGATTCACATCTATTTAACTTCATTGCCTATGCATTATAAAATGTAACACTGTAAGGCTCTTGAATCAAACCTTTCTACCCCTGAGAGACTAAGTAAGTTTATTCATCCCCCTGCATCTCAGGTCTCATGTTTGTAAAATGGGCATAACAGAGACCTGTCCAAAAAATAACAATAAATAAATTCTTAGCACAATGTCTACCATGCCTACATACAAAATAAAATTTAGCAATTATTAGCACTACTATTATTATTGTTAATGTTACTTGAAATAAATATTCCTTCAAGATGGACTTGACATTCCTGTTTCAAAGATAATTTTCCCATGAGGCAAGTAGGAAAACATTTTAACACTTATAAGTAAAGTCAGCAATTTGGCTTGAGACCTGCTCTACCTTCTATTGACTGGCTGAATGGATGAATCTTGTTACTGCCGTGCATGTGGACCATGTTCAAGGTGATTATGTGGAAAGGCTCAGTTAGTTATACAGCAGTTTGCTCAAAGGCTACATGAAATCCTAATTTTATGATTATGAGCTATGTTTGGCAGAACTCTTTCCATTATGCAGATACACATTTCCATTCCTCAGAAGAATAATACTCATTGGCATTCTCTATTCCCCTCTTATCTCCTGGAAAGGAACAATGATTGATTAAGGAGCTATCAGATAGCACCTTTCAAATGCAAACTTTCACAGAAGGGGCATTGAAATGGCTACAATTACTTCCTTATTCTGATTCTTTAAGAATATGGCATGGGAACTACTCTGATGAACATAAACAATTAGACATGCATGCCTCAAATAAATAAAACATTAGTAAGCCTTAGATCCCCACTGAAGGCAGCTCCCATATGGCTCTTGGGCAGGGGGGGCAGAGGGCAGGGACTCATGCCATCATATGATAGACTAAAGAAAAGAAGGAGGAAAAAATAACAAAGAAAAAAAAAAGGTGGGGAGAGAAGCTTGTGGAATGATAAGATGAAACATTCATTACTTTGTGGGAAAGCAGCCAAAGTGATTTATACTTCAGTACTCCACGCTGAAATCAAAGAGAATGGAAGAGAAATGGCTGCAAGTGTGTACGGGGAGATCTGGGGAACAGGCACTGTAAAAGAGCATTCTGATTGAGACATTGAATAGCAATTCAAACAGACTAATTATGAATTAAGGTACTAAAAATGCATGTGATTTCACTTCTGCAGCAACAGCTGAATTTTTATTTCTAGATGCAATATTTGACTACTCATCATAGTATGATTGGGACAATATAACTTTATTGTGTAAGCGAATTTGTGCCAACAATGTGAAAACTGAATTTCAGAGCCTGCTTATAAGCAAAATGAAGCACATTCAATATATTGGATAGACTCTCTTGGCTCTTTAGCATTTAGAAACAAATCATATGAAAACTATTTTTTTTCTGTTGTGCCAAAAATATTGTTATTAGAGAACATAATTCTCACAAGAGTAACCATTTTAATCTTGACTGTGTGCATAAAAGGCATTGTTCACAAATTCAATCCCTTTGTAGGTGAAGTTTAAGGAATAATTGTGACTGTCAACAAATCTATAGCAATTATAGAAACTAAGGTTATTGAAACTTTATATTTTTTGCACTATCAAAAGTAGTACAATTCAAAATAAGTTCAACAGAGGAGGTCTGAATGCAGTTTAGAATACTAAATACTAATCTAGGTATTTGTTTGTCATTGGTTTGAAATGGATAACTTTAATTTGGATAACAAAGTCACTTTCAAATAAAATTTGATAGCCCATAAAATCCTATCTTAATAGGAAGAAAATATAGTCTCTGTTCCAAAAAGTGAAGCATGTTTTAAAAAAAGAAGGGGAAAGAAGCCGGGCGTGGTAGCGCACGCTTGTAATCCCAGCATTCGGGAGGCTGAGACCAGAGGATCCGGGTTCCCGGCCAGCCTCAGCTACCTAGTGAGGCACTCCGCAACCTAGTGAGATTCGGTTTCAAAATAACCTAGTGAGATTCGGTTTCAAAATAAAGAATAAAAAATAGGGCTGAGGGTGTAGCTCGGAGGTAGAATGCCCCTGAGTTCAATCCCCAGTACCGCAAAAAAAAAAAAAAAAAAAAAAAAAGGGGGAAAGAAAAGACCCCATTAATTCTCATGTTTTTAAAATCATGAAAATTTTATGTGATTTAATTTAGATATTTATAAACATAGTATTATGATATATTAAAATCTGAAATAAATGTTAAATTGCATGGAGGATTTAAATTCACCTTTTTGTGATGAATTAGGAACACTTAAGCATGCATACCATGTTGCATAGCTAACTCCAAATATGTATTCACTTATCATGATTTCATACAGATAATCTAATTACAATGAAATACTCCCATGAAAATAATAAATGTCTTCACAATGTATCTATAGCCTTTTAAACTTTCTAATTTGACCAATTTTTAAAGAATTTGTCACATAAAACACCCAGAAACATCATGACTGTTTTAATTCCCAAAATCTGGTAGCTAAGAAAAGCTATTTTAACAAATCATATTACTATTTAAGAAGATGATCAGGAAATCATATTACTATTTAAGAAGATGATCAGGAAATAGCAAAAAATAATTATATGTAAATAAAAGTTACTCCAATCAAATGTGGGTTGAAAGTATTTTGAGTACCTTTACATTGGAAGATGACTTTAGTTAAAAAAAAAAAATCACTGTGAGAAAACAAGGTTCAACTGGAGGATTTTTCACTGATTAATGGAATTTGAAGGAAAAAGCGAAAAATTAGGGGCATATTTTGGACAACCAGCACTCAATAGTGAATACATGAGGGTATTCAAAGTTTTGTGGTAGTATTTTAAAAATATACACCTTAAAGCATCTCCAGTCTTAATTAAAGTTTTAATCAATCACCTATTTTAGTATTTCCAACTTCATTCTGAACTCTGTTTCTGAAACCTTCCTAGATCCTGCCAGGGTAAGCTGGTCAATTTTGAAGATAATAAAATATGGTAATGAATATGGTAGTATTTAGAATCAAAAGATTCTGACTTGGCATCTTGGAAATCTTTAGCATGGGTTAAAATAGCTATAACAATAATGTCTTGTCTCATTTATGTGTATCCTGTCTACCTGGTGGAGTCATATCAGTCCTCCAGTATTTTGCTTCAATGTTGTTGACTGCGAGATAACTACCCTTTCCTGCCCCATACATGCATGTTTCACCACGCAGCTGGGGTGCCTTCCACACATGGCACCACTGCTGCAGTTCACTTCATCAAGCTAAGTTTATGCATAGTTGCTCTTCCAATTAGATTTAATTGGCAGTGAGCAAAATGTATGACTCTGTTCATATCATATCTTGTCTCATTAATGTACAGAATAAATAATTCATTAAATACTGATGAATTATTTGAAGAGAGATAAATTCTTTCTAGGGCTGTCCAGGATCTCACTGCAGAGAAGGGAATATTTCTACTGAGGTAAATGGTCACATTTTCCAGAATACTCATAGCTTCAAATATGCATTATCTTTTTTTTTTTTTTTAAAAGAAGGCTAACCCTAAAATTTATTGAGAGGTTGTCAAGTCTTCCAATTTCACTACAAAACTAGAAGACACAGGTTCAAAAGGTGGAGAAGGCAGGAGTTCCTTCTTCTTATTTCCAAAGGAGTTTATCATCTCCTTGGGTACATAGATCCAGGAAACTCTCCCCTAGGAATAAAGAGTCAGGGCCACCCTGGTGGGCTCAGAGGATAGCTTAAAAGATAACTGAAACTCATGACCCTTTTCTTGGTAATTTTTCCCCTTGGAATGGAAATAACTGCCCTATGTCCATCCCAATATCAAAGTTCAGGAATACATCATTTGTATGGTTTCACAGGTTTAGAGCTGGAGAAGAAATTTGCTTTGGGGTGAATCATTCCTTGAGTCTCATTTATACATGAGTTAGAGGATATTTACAGCTTTGGAACTTTAGACTTCAGAGGTAAAGTTGTAATATGTTAAGATTTAGTGGCTATTGTGATGAGGTGAATGTATTTGCACAAGAGAAGTACATGCATTTGGGTATTTTGGTGAATTAGAGGGAATAGCAGAAAACTAAGCTAAAAGTCCATCTAAACCCAATTAGTATGGCAATCATCAAGAGGTCAAACAACTAATGCTGGCAAGGATGTGGGGAAATAAGAACTCTTTGACACTGTTGGTGGGACTGCAAACTAGTGCAGCCACTATGGAGATCAGTGTGGGATTCCTCAGAAAACTGGGAATGGATCCACCATATGGTCTGGATATACCACTCCTGGGCATCTTTCCAAAGGGTCTTAAATCAGAATATTATAGTGACACATTCATATACATTTTTACAGCAGCACAATTCACAATTGCTAAATTATGGAACCAATCTACGTGTGTGTCAACAAATGGATTGATTACAAAATTTGGGGATATACATAAAATGGAATTCTACTCAGCAATAAAGAAGAATGAAATAATGTCATTTGCAGGAAAATGGATGTACCTGGAGAACACTATATTAAGTGATATTATCTAGTCACAGAAAGTGAAGGGCCATATGTTTTCTTTCATATACAGAAGCTTGGAAATAATCAAGGTACAAGAAGAACTTTAGATAATGGAGAAGAAACCCCAGTGAAGGGAGGGATGTGACCTAGGGAAGGGTGGGAACAAGGAATAAATGAAGGAAATACTTTGATTGATGTTATGTACCTATGTGATAATACCAATGCTAATGTCAATATCCTGTATGGGGAAGGGGTAGTGAGACCGAGGAAAGCCCACCAAGGGCTGTGTGCAAGTATGTTACCATCAGTATGACATACATTATGATATGAAACTATAATTCACCAATCAAAGTGAAAAAATGGCTATTTTGGGTTCTCTACAATTTATATGTTGAAGTCCAAATTCCTAGTACCTCAAAATGTGACTATATTTGAATATACAGCTATTATGGAGGTAAATACAATCTAACCAAGTCATCGAGGGGGCCCTGATATGATATTACTAGAAATCTTATAAGAAGAAAAGTTTAGGGCTCAGGTTCACATATAAAGAGAAGACCTCCTACACACACACACACATGAGAGAGAGAGAGAGAGAGAGAGAGAGAGAGAGAGAGAGAGAGAGAGAGAGAGAGAGAGGAGAAAGGCACCTTCTATAAGCTCAGGAGAGAGACCTTAGAGGGAAGAGGGAACCTACCCTGCCCACACTTTCATCTGGGACTCACAGCCTCTATCATAGTGAGAAAGTAAATTCTGCTGTTCAAGCCATCCTGTCTATGTCACTGAACAGATTATCCTCTGGAGGGTGAACAGATCACAGAAATATCACCATCAGATTTCTGAAAAGAAAAAAAAAAAACAAAAAAACTAAAGCCAAAAGAAAGACCAATTGCACTTAAAACGATAAAAGAAAATGCCTTCCACACTAGATGTCCAGATTAGTAAAATTAAGACTAAAGCATACCTAAGGTACAAAACAAATAAGATAATAATAATTTTCACGTACATCAATGCAGCATTTCTCATGGACCCCTGGAAGGAGTGGTCCCCAGAGTAGGGACTAAAACAAGAATCAAGGATCAGGCATCAGGGGTCCCTTGTGATACTGAAGAGGAGCTCTTTGGCTAAATCTGGCAACTGGATTGTAGAGCAATAGGAAGATTGTAGCTGGGGGACAGAAACACATTTAGTGTGGGATTCAAATGGTTTAGCAAGTCATATGTCGTCAGTATTCAACAATCAGAAACAAGGCCAGCCCCAGTGAAACAGCTGCAAGCTGTGAATGTAATAGAGAGCTGGGTTGTTTTTATTGACTGGACATTATTGCTACTCCAAGCTGGTGGATGGGCTTGTGGGGTTTGCAGTCTCACAGGGCTCCTCTTTTGGATGTATCTCATGATTTGCCTAATGCTCTAGTCTTCAGTTATTTCGTTTTTAATAACTTTATCTCTAAATGGGTGTTTCATCAATGAAATTGTACTGAACAGCCAGAACCTGTGCAAAAGAGGGGAAGACACCCCGGCAGGTGGCTGTGTGTGCACCAGTTGGTTCAGTCCTCAGGCAGCAGGTGGCAGACCTGCATGAGCACAAAGGAGCTGGGCTGGTGGCCCCACGTGCACACAGGCCCTGGACTCCCTTTTAGATCTCTAGCACCAGTAGCACCAGCACAGCAGTGTTGGCAGACACAATGGCCTTGTCACCAGAGAGAGGAGGCATTCCACATGGGGCTTGTTTCTCCAGTTTTGAAAAAGGATGCAAAATTGTAAAGTGCAGATTCATACATTTGGAAACATAACCACACATTTAAAACTGTCACATTTGGTAGGAAATAATATATTTTCAGATTGCAATTTTTTTTTTATGGTGGGAAGCATAGCACTAAGTGAGTAAACTCAAATTTTCTTTATGCAAAAATCACATGGCCTATTTCCATTTCTCTTTATTTCCAATAGCTCGCTCGCTCTCTCTTTCTCTCTCTCTCTTCCTCTCTCCCTCCCTCCCTCCCTGGAAGAAAGCTATTTGAAATACAGAGAAAACAGTGAAATGAAATGTGATTGTATAAATTTACATTTCAAAATAAGGTCAGATGTATATGAAAGTAGATTGTGTGAAGAGCTAATTTTTTTTCAGTAAAAACGTCTTCCATAAGATCCCCATCCATTTCTGACCACATTAAAATTTGTATCTAAAATAAATTATGAGAATATGTTTCAGTGTTATTACAAAAGATAGTACAGCAATTGCATCAGGCGATGAATCTTTCTCAAAGTAAAAATTATCAAAACTTATTATAACCTTGTATTTGCCAAGAAGAATTGAAGTCACTTTCTCTCATATTGGTAGAAAATTAGGTGCTAAAGGAAGACATTTTGTTAATTGAAAAAATGAACTTAAGGAAAGGACAGCCAGCAAAATCTTATAATCTATTGACTTGTCATATTAATAATACTGTTTCATACTATTTTAATTATACCAGAAATATTACATTTTTTAAATTTATAAGTTATACTATTACTTTTTTTTTTGGTCTTTTTAATTTTTTTTTTTTTTTTTTTTTGTCTTTTGGGCACTGGGGATCAAAACCAGGGTATTGCACTTACAAAGTGAGTGCTTTGCCATTGAGCTACATCACAGCCCATACTATTCCTTTTGTATAACCATTGCTCCTTCATTGTTTCATGCATCTAAGTGAATAGATTTTTATTTTAGTGCTTTCAATGGCACTCTTCATACTTTTGAACAAAGGGGCTTGGATTCTCACTTTGTAGTCTCAGTCTTACCCTGGTTGCCAAGACAAGCAAAGAGCCACACTAACAAAATCTCATGAGTTTTCTACATATTGTAAAGTCATATTTTGTGAAGTATTTGAAGAAGATTTAATAATAGACATGTAGAAAACTAAACAAAGAATAAAAGCAAGGAATTATTTGTCTACTAGAAACTAAAAGGCACTAGAAAGGAAAAGTAATCTTAACTCTTGCCTTAGCACAAATTCTTTATATGTTGTACTAATAATAACATTGAACATGACCACCAAAACTTGGTACAACTACAATGAGAACATTATAACAATTGAAATGAAAGGTGAAGATGTGTATGTGTGTGTGTGTGTGTGTGTGTGTGTGTGCGTGTGTGTGCGCATGTGTGTGAATGAAGGTCTAGGTAAACTAGATTCTCACTTTTAAAATTAACAAGTTAATAACAAACATATAATTGCAGAAACAATGCATAAATTTTAGTAGAACATATTAATTAAAATGATAGGTTTAAATACTCGAAGAAGCCGGGCATGGTGGCACACACTTGTAATCTCAGTACTTGGGAGGCTGAGACTGGAGGATCCAGTTCCCAGCCAGCCTCAGCTACTTAGTGAGGCCCCCTGCAACTTAGTGAGACACTATTTTAAAATAAAGAATAAAAAATAGGTACATCATGTGCTTTAGGGTGTCCCTCTGCCCCATGCATCCACTAACAGGGAAGGGGTCAAATGAGAATTGTGTGCAAATATGTTGTTAACAATTTGTACTTAACAAAGATGTACGCTATATTGCACGAATTACTACAATAAAAATTTAAAAAATTAAAAAAAAATAAAAAAATAAAAAAATAAAAAATAGGACTGGGGGTGTAGCTCAGAATTAGAATGCCTCTGGGTTCCATCCCCAGTACCGCGCACACACACACACACACACACAAAATACTTGAGTTTGTGCTAAGGCAAGAGTTAATTTGTAACTGTTAAGTCTTCTTTACCTATGTAGATCAGGGGTGAGAGAGGGTTGAGGGTTAGGAAGAGGTATGATAGCACTCTTGTTTTAGTGTGTTCAGCTGTAAAGGGTTATTTTTATTTTAATTGCTATGAATCAATTTGATAAAAACTTTTTTTTTTTTTTTTTTTTTTTGGTACTGGGGATTGAACTCAGAGGCATTCTACCTTCGAGCTACACCCCCAGCCCTATTTTTTACTCTTTATTTCGAAATCGGGTCTCACTAAGTTGCGGAATGCCTCACTAGGTAGCTGAGGCTGGCCGCGAACCCGGATCCTCCGGTCTCAGCCTCTCGAATGCTGGGATTACAAGCGTGCGCCACCACGCCCGGCTTTGATAAAAACTTTAACTGAAAGGAAACACTACAGTCCAACATGAAAAAAGATTAGGTAAAATATTAGTTGAAAATATAAAACTCAACTGGTAATCAGAAATCTATTTGTAAGTGAGGAATGAAAAAGTAAAACAATGGAAGTTTAGTATGCTCAGAGGTCACTAATAATATCCTCTTTATCTTGTTCAAGTTTTAAAAACTCTCCCAAGCACAGGGAGCCAACTTCAGTACTGTCATTGAATTTTGTATCATGAAAAACTTTGTTCAAAGGGTGCTTCAAAAATATCTGGAATATGAGGATTCAGTTCATTCATGACTTTCAAGAGATCAGTGGATGAAGATTCATGATGAATTTAACAGACGGTAAAAAGCTGAGAATTCTTGGACTTCAAGACCATTGTTTTGCAGCAAGGAGCATATTATTGTATTTTTTTATGCATCTTTCTGTACTTCTCACTATTAAGTGAATGTTGCAGAATAATAAAGTAGATGAAACAATTTTAAGTGAGTTTACTGAGAGTGAAGAGAAGGTATTTGAGACATGAGTTTTCATTTCAAAATTACTTGTAAGTATATTATGTTTTAGAGAACCAAAAGCTGCAAATAAATGTTTCTGTAACAGGAAGCCATAGCTGGACATCTGTTTGAGAAAAATGTCTAATCTATGCCATTACTGAACCTAGTAGTGCTACTCACTCATTCTAATTGAGCTTCTTAGGGAAACTTAAGTTCATAAAGGTTTATATGGTGTAAGTATGTATGTGTGTGTGTGTGTGTGCATATTGGGTATTAATTGGGGAATAAAATGAAAGACCTGACATGTGGGCTGTATAACAGTCATAAAAATAAATCAATTTAAGGATATACCAGATAAAGAAGATGATAGAACACATGATCCTCAAAACATCCCTACAAATTACTTTGGAGGCAGAAGCAACAGAATTCATAGCTTCAGAGTTCAGATGAAATTGACCGGCTAAAATATAGATTTTCCTTTAAAAAACTATAATTATATTATTCTCCAGATTATATTTATTCAATAATAAGATGTTTAATTATTTCACAGTAATTGATGTTCCAGGAAGTGAACCACGTTAATCATATGGCAGTGGGTACCCTGGACATCTGTCATCCATCCTTCTTTAGAGAGATGCACACTTTAGGGAGGAGAGATTGGGCTGAATGCAAATCTAGATGTATAAGCTCTCTCAAGCATAAAGCTAATACTCTTCTTTCAATTCATATTAACCATTAGACAAAGTGGCAAACTTGTAAAGCTGGACGTAAATAACAAGTCAAATTATATGTTATTGTTGGCTTGTTTCTGTACCCTCACAACATACAGAAGAAGTTCTCAAAGGCTGTGATCATCAAGAATCAAAAATTCTGCATGGTACTGGGTTTGGCACAATATATTTAATGTGCATTGTTTTTTTAAAAATCCAAGGATCTATCTTTTATTAGTCCATAATTGTATGAAATATTATGTAGGAGTTAACATAAATCAACTGCTTTTTTATGATTAATATATTATATATATTAATCCCCTAACTCATAATAAACACAAAGAAGTGCATCAGAGGATAAATAGGTATCCTGAAGCTTTGAACGATATTTTCTAAAGCAGTAGGGACCATTTTCCAAATCATGGGGAATTCATTTATAACATAGCACCTTTACAGGGAGAAGCATGGGCTGTGGTGGGGGAGAGAGGATAGATCATTTTTATGTATCATTATTGATCTATTAGGACCAATTTTCCTCTGGGTTCTAAGATTAGTAAACCCATCCATTGAGCCTTACAATGTACATGCTAAAACTTCAAAAACATGGATCTTGTTAAGCTCTGAGGGCAGTTTATGCCACCACAGCTCTAAACATCCCTCCAAGGGTTGCTTAGACCTTCTTGTCTGGTAGACTTGAACCACTACCTGAGGGTAGCCTACCTGCCATTCTCTTCTTAAAACATTGTGTACTTTTAAATGTCAAACTCTTTTTTTTCCTATTTCTATGCTAGTCAGCTTTTCATTGCTGCAAGAAATACCTCAGATAATCAACTTACAAGAAAAAAATTATTTTGGCTCATAGTTTTAGAGATTTCAGTCCAGGGTTGGTTGCCCCAGAACTGTGGGCCTTGGTGGTGTGTCATGGCAGAAACATGTGATAGGAAAAAAAAATGCTCACCTTGTGACTGAAACATGAAAGAGAGAAAAAGAAGATTGACTAGTGTCCCACAATCTCCTTCATAGGCTTGCTTCCAATCCCATGACCAAAGCTTTCCAATAAGGATCTTTACAAGTTCCACCGTTCTCAAGAGCACCACGCTGTGTACTCCATCTTTAACACGTGAATTCTTGGGGGACATTCTATACCCATATTATTGCAAATCTTCCACTGGTTTCCTACCCCTTATTTTTCCCTTCTCTTTTCTTTTAACTCATGTGTCAACAAAGACTAAACCTCTTTTCCTTCGTGCTATGTGGCCCATCTGGTACTTCCTGTTTCCAGATAGTGCAGGCACCTTAACATTTGTTTCCAGTGTCATGCTTCTTCATTGTAATAAACACTGTTCTTGATTACCATCAGAACAAAGCACACCAGTGTCCCAGGCATGACTCCTTCAAATCCACAGCCTTAAAGAGTTGTATAGTATATTTAGAAAAGAAGCAGGACAGAATATGGGAGGCAGAGGGATCTGCCTTTTCAAAAGTAGTTACATACATCTATACAGATATTCTGACTTAGTTCCTGATTTACCTACAACTAGAAGCCAAAGCCCCGGGACTAAATAAATTTTCCCATAAAAGGAAAGATAAAGTCAACTCACAAAAATAATTAAAAGAAGAGTAATAAGTCAAAGAGTATGGTTAGAAAACATGTTCTCAAAGGCCCTGCTAAGTAGAATCATTATTGATTTTCTTCCAAATTTCAATAATGAGGTCCTTTATAATTTGAGCATTAAATAAAACATGCCTAGGATATTGTTTAAACAATCAATGGTGTTTAGGAAAGTAGAGTGCCTTTTATAAAAGGTTTTATTTATTTCATTGGGTGGTTCTGGTGAAACCTTGCATTGCTTGTGGGGTTGTTGTTGTTGTTGTTGCTATTGTTGTTGTTTTATTTTGTTTTGTTTGTTAGTTTGTTTGTTTTTGGTTTCTGCACAGTAATTAGAGCAGCCTTAGGGAGAAGGCGGGAGAGTGAGTGCGGGCCAGTTCATTGGTGGTGAATATGGATACCAACCCTTAATGGGTTCTTACTCAGGAACCTCTCCTGAGCACTTTCCTGACATAAGTGTGCTTAATCTATGGAACAACTCCATTCATCTTTATTGCTCTTTCTGTTTTACAGATAAGAAGTAAGATGCCAAAAGTTAATTAAAACTGGCCTAGTGTTAAAGAGACAGTAAGTTAAGACTAGATTCAAATCCATGATGTAGCCTGTGGGTCCATAGTTAACACCAACTATAAAATATATCTTTATTTTTTCTTTCTAGCAAAATGATTTTCCTCAAAGAAACATGCTATCGCTAGCACATAGCTGAAACAACACTGATTCTTTTATATCCCTCAGTGGTTTGGCTCAGCTACTGTTCTTAAAAATATGTCATGGAATGCAGTATTTGTGCTAGCTGGCATGATATTTCTTCCTGTTAAATATAGCTATTGTTTAACTTAGTAATAGATCAAAATTTCGCATGAACTCATTTTTTAAAGCTATCAAACTTCTCCAAATCTACTGTCTTTGAAACCAGAGGGGATACACTTCATCAAAATAATTACAGAATTTGAAGGAAGAAAGGGATTCTACATCTTGCTTTATATGTTGGGATACTTTTCAAAGTGCCAATTTCATTTGTACCTATAAACTTTAAAAGATACTTAGTTCACCCAAACTTTCTGGCTGACACAAAATGGAATTCTCAACCCCCGAATTGCAATCTTGGAAGATAACAGGCTCACTTCGTGTGCCCTGTGCTGTGATTGATTTTCGGATGCTCTTCAGCAATCCACTTGCAGCTTAATTGAAAAAAAAATATTCTCCCTTCCTTCAGATTGTTCAAGGTGCAGACTTAGAGCAGAGTAGGTTTTCTCCTGGTTAGACAGACTCCAATTGCACTAAAGAGTAGGTGTGAATAAGGAGTGGTGTGTAATACAAGCAGCCTTGTCCTTCTGAGTAGTGAGCACATATTGTTCTGTAGCACAGGAATGCTTTAATAAAATACTCAAGGACTAATACAGAGGTTTCAACTTTATATTCTTAGTAAGAGCACCTGAATACATACAAATATACATACCCACACATTATCTACCAGCATCAAAGCAGGTCCACACAACACTATAGTCTACCATGAACTCCATTCTACAACAAAGAAGATCTATTCTATTCTCTAAACAAGAGAGTATGAAAGGACATAAATGCCAAAACAGTGACAATTCATTCAGTAGAACATCTAGCTTCATAAAAACTTCACTATAATGTTCTTACCTTTTTTATTTTTCATTTTTGCATGAATACATAATAAATACCTAGTAAAATAAGATCAGTCAAAGAATGATTGTTTTGTCAATCATAAAACTCAAATGGAATTCCAAATTCTGCTGAAAAGAGCAATCCAGTACCTGGATATCATATTTTAAACATATCACAAATTCAGATATTTGGGCATGTATTCCTCCAACAAATATTTGTTAAATTTCTACTATGTGTCAAAATTTTATATCTAAGCCAAGAAATGGCAGGTATATAAGTAAGAAGCAAGACAGTACATAGGCACATGAGGATAACATATATTCTGTGTATTATATGTGTACTTATTGTGCAATGAAAATATAAAATAAAGTCACTGCAATTCGTTTGACAAAGCTCATAGATCCAGGAAAAAATAGCAAGAAAGAGATGTGGAGAGAACGGATATTATATAGCTAGCTACTGTATTAGATGAGAAATGTGCTAGAGCTGCAGTGTAGAGGAATCACAAGCAAAGAGTCCTCCAGCGTTTATCACCCAACCAAGAGATGATGCTGCAATTATGTCATCTAAGTTGACAGGAAGGTACAAGAGCGCCATTCTAAAACAGTACTTCAGGATCTCAGATGTTTTAGGAACTCTGATATATTGGCAAGAAGAGGAGGGTGGAGGGAGAATGGGTTGGCTTTCTTGGTTGTATGTATATTCTGTAGAAAGTGTGTTGTATTAGTTATCAATAGCTATCAATTCTGGTTCCAGATGTCTTACGTATAAATTAATCTGTCTCAATTTTCCATTCTATATAGAAGGATAACGTTTACACCTCAATGTTTATCTGTAGCACACCATTATAATAAAAATGTCTGGTACAAAAGGATGGTCAAATACTCACATGGGCATCAATCCACGCTGGGCTCAGAGCAGGTGGGGCAAGCGGATGTGTCTGCCTGTGTGTGAAGCGCCATGTTCTGAACAACCACTATCTCTGCAGGCCCTGATGAGACTGCAACTGGAGAGCATCACAAGGGACTAGCCAGATAGGAATCCACTGCCAGTGTGATAAAGACAGCTCTGTACTATGGAACTTTTGCCCAAGGTCAAGGATGCCATTTCTATGCACAAACACCAAACACCACACACAATTCTTTCCATATGCTTTCTATGTGTTATTTTGGTTGTAACAGCCATAGTCTCTCAGTGCTTTTAAAAAAATGAGGTGATGAACCTGATTATCTTCTATTCAGACTTATTTTTTAATGGTTCTTTTGAACCATCTACTTGAGGCTTAACCATAGGAGAACTAACTGTTGCTAGGGGCAACCCAAAGAAATGAGTTTTATTGTGTATGAAACAGGCTTTCCCCAGTACAAAGGCTGTCAATAATGACTTCCAGTGTAGACCTCTGCAACAAGTAGATAGTGACCTATCAATAACTTTATCACTGCTGTGTTCTCAAGCTCAGCTTCCACTCTGTGTCCCTCTCAACCTCCTCAATAAAAAGAGCTTGCTGCATTCCCCCTGTATCTCTGCTCTCTCGCTCCTTATTAACTATTAGATTAACAATAGCAAAACCTGTGTATGCCAGGTGCCTTGTCAAGCACTTCAAAAATACTAATTTAATTTACATGGTGCCTGCATGAAGTAGGGACTTTCTCATCTCCACGTTACAGAAGATAAATGGAAGAAATAAACAGGATATTGAATATGCCTAAATTTGCAATTAGAAGAGCTGAAATCTGTACCCTGGTGATCTAGGTTTAGCATAAGTGTGCCACTTCACTAGGTAGATGCCCATGATGTGGGTGAGGATTTGTGTGGGATGGGCAGTAAACATGTCTATTGTATTTTGAAGCTCATTTAAAAATATGGTGATGCTAATTGCTAGTGTTTCCTATTCTTGTTTAAATGTAACCCGCTTTGGCTTGAGCATATTATTTTTGATATAACTGCATGGTGTCAAATCTAGTTGGCATGGTATTTCTAGCAGAAAATCTGGTCAGATGAAGCCTGGCTCCTAGATCCATGATCTTTTGCTATCAAGATTCACTGAGTATTATAGTCAAATATAAAATGTCCCCTAAAGAGCTCATTTATTTATATTCAGGTTGATGTACTGGAGTAATGAGGGTTATAAGCCCAGCAGTGGATAAATCCTTTGTAACTTGGGTGGTACCTGGCATGCAGGTGTGGCTAGAGGTGGCTCCCTGGGGATGTGGCTTTGGGGATTGCATGTGTGGTTCCTTCTCCCCGCATCTCTCTTGCTTCCAGTCTCCATTATATGAGGAGCACAGCCCATGTGCTCTCCCTCTCTCTGTTTCCTGCTGACATATCCTGAGTATCTGTCTTCTTCTGTCTTACAGTGACTGAGCTCAAAATTGTAAAAAATTAAATCTTCTTTCCTCTAAGTCATATGGTCAATCTTTTAGGTTATAGCTGCAAGGTTGCTGACAGAACACTGAACCTCCATTTCCCCAAGAGTCTTTAGAGCACTAAATAACAATCCAAAGAGCTAAATCAGCAAACTGAATAAGGCCGCTGAAGGACCTCTTTGTGCCTGAGGGCACATGTGAGGGGACAGATAGGTCTTGATCTAACTTGGGAGAAATGCACAGCCACCGCTGACGGTAAGCTCATGGTGATTATCGTTTTTTTTTTTTTTTCCAGAAAGATGAGTTTCAGATGTAAATACAATTGAGAAGGCATAAGAGATTTATTTAGCAAAGTGAGCAGTTTGGAGAAGGGGTTACTCTCCACATAGCTTCTGGGACAGTTGAAAATGGCCTGCAGTCTTCCACATGGAAATCGTATCCATTCTGGAAACCTCTCCCCTTATGTATATTCACTTGGAAAGATCTCTTGTCCTGTTTGTGACACAGCCTAATATTTCTGCTATTTCCACCATATTGGGAACTTTCCTCCAGTACCTAGAGGAAACCCCTGGGCTTAGAGTTCTATGCATGCTTCCACAGTTGTATCAACTCTATTCTAGTTACTCCTGGATCTCTTTAGATTTAAGAACACATTTACCACTTGTGAAGGAAATGGTTTATTGGTGAGGTTCTCCGGTGCCCAGTGCCCCAGATGAAGTCACCTCTCATCATTCCCCGCTCTTCCCTCTGCCTGGCTACCTAATTCTGGGATCCCAGATGCTGGGAACTGACATGTGCCTTCCTGGAGATCACAGTGCTGGCTCCAATGGCTTCCTTGAGACTAAGCTCATCTGCTAGAATCAGAGGCGCTGAGTTATTAGCCATTTGTTTACTTCCAGCAAACTGTGATCAAAAGCCCCTACCATAAGCTAAAAAGACAGCTTAGTGGAACCAACATCTGGCAGATAATACTTAAATTCTTTGCAATCCTACTTTCACATCCTAGTAGGATAAAATCAATCTTCCCTTTACTGGGAAAAACACAATAAACTATAACTTTCTTACTGTGAGTTTGTTGAGTCTGAACTTTTGAAAACTAAGTTGTGTCTATTTTTTATAGTGACTTTTGAAGTGATTTGTTAACTTTTTTTTTTAACGGACAAACTGGGCACAGGATACAAATCCATCAATATCTCTTATGGCAAATGAATCAAATACAAATGTTAAGACACAGCATCTTAATAAACTTGTAAAGGGTTTTTACTATTTTAATGAAACTAGTGCCATGAAAACCTAAAAAGCCAAACAGAGTTTGTTCCTTAACATGGGTATTAAGAAATTGTGTCTAAATTTGTAAATGATAATGATAAAAGTTATAAAATAAATTATATGTATTTTCGTGTAATTAGTTGACTTAAAAGGATTTATGTTTTAAACCACATGGGCCTTCTCCATTCAGAAGTGAATCTGGGCAAATGAATATTATTACCATACTGAGTCATTGTTATAGATAAAATTGTGCTACTAATTCAGGGGTAAGAAAATATTTGAGAAATACTGACATGGATACTATCTATCTTAATTACTGACTATGAACTTTTTATTAAACTGGATAAAGGTACAAATAATTTTAAAATATTACCTTTATGTTTTTCTATTAAAATGTCTATGCTTAGGGTTTTACTAAGATATATATGATTGCAGTAATATATAATTTGGAGTTGAAGTGCCAAAGAGATACCAAACCAAATATCCTTAAACTGGGAGTATTGAGATTAGTATGGCATAAATAGTGAATGGTAAATAAAACTATTTAAAGCATTTAAAACTTTAAAAAACATTTTTACTTATCATTATATATTTTATTTATCTTCAGTTATGAAATAAAGTCAGTTGACTTCAACTCCATTGTTAATGCAACAATTATTACTTACATATTTAGGTATTTACTATGTATAAAATATCTTGTTATCATAATAGATTTCTTAACTGAACCATAGGAATACAGGATTTAGGAAAACATCATGTGCATTTGGTAATCCTTCTTGGAAATATAGGACCTCAACGTAGTTTCTGAATTGGAATCAACAAACATGCAGAGGAAGTTTGTAGATATTACATGGGTAGTAAAAAAAAATCATTGCACATTTATATATGAAACATGGTCAATATAAAAATGAAGTTTAGATAGAATACAAATATTTTTGTTGTAGGATCAGAAAGAATAAAACACTCATGAGTAAATTTTGAAAACAAGTACAAGACTTGTATGCTTAAAAAATTTTAAACTCTGAGGGAAATTTAAAAAACTGGACAGCTATGTCATTTTCTTTCATTAAAAATTGTAGTATTGTTAATATATCATTTCTCCTTTAGTTGATTTAGAAGTCAATAAATAGGCTAACCCTAATTAGAATCCCAATCATTAAATGCACAAACAATAATAAATGCTGAGGGGAGATGTGGAGAAGTAGGAACTCTGATAACATTGTTAGTGGGATTGCAAATTAGCACAAACACTTTGGAAAATAGTGTGGAGGATCCTCAGAAGAACGGAATGAACCTATCATATGACCCAGCTATACCACTCTTGGGTATCTATTCAAAGAATTGAAACCAGACTACCATAGTAATGCATGCATACATATGTTTATAGCTGCACAATTCATAATGACCAAACTATGAAACCAGCAGAGATTTCTATCAAGAGATGAATGGATTATAAAACTATATGTGTGTGTGTGTGTGTGTGTGTGTGTGTGTGTGTGTGTGTGTGTGTATAACTTCTAGGTTGTATAGATTTCTATCAAAATTCAAATCTAAAACTGGTTGTGGTGGCACATGCTTGTAATCTGAGTACTTAGGAGGCTGAGACCAGAAGATCTGGTTTCGAGGCCAGCCTCAGCTACTTAGTGAGGCGCTCCACAACTTAGTGAGATCCTGTTTCAAAATAAAGAGTAAAAAATAGGTCTGGGAGTGTAACTTGGAGGTAAAATGCCCCTGGGTTCAATCTCTAGTACTGAAAAAAAATTAATTCTAGTAAGGTTTGTTGTTGTTGTTGTTGTTTTTAATCAGAAACCTTCAAGCCGATCCTGAATTTATATGATAATTCAAAAGACCCAGATAAATATATTTAAAAAATTTATAGACTTTCTTAGAGCAGTTTGAGGTTCACAGCAAAATTGAGCAGAAAGTACTGTGTCCCTGTATTATCCTACTCTCTCACAGAAAACCTTCCTCATGACGAATATCTCATAGCACTTGAGTTTCATGTTTGCTACAAAAGATTAACTATTTCATGCATGACTCTTCATCACATGGGCTCAATAGTTGATATGCTATATTAGTGAATCTCAAAAGTATTATACTAAGTAAAACATGTCAAGACCAAAGAAACCACATAATGCAAATCTGTAAAGGTACAAAATAGATTTTGTGAGGCAGAGTGAAAATTGTGATTCATAATAAATAAGTACAGTAGGTCTTAATGTTTGAAGAACATGTTGTAATACTCATTAATGGTAATGAATGCACAGCATAGTAGATTTTCAAGAAAACCACACTCAAACACTTGGACTTGGTGAATTGTTCTATGTATAAAATATACCTCAATAATGTTATAAAAATATAAAATATAAGAGACATTTTATAAAAATATCAAATATTTTTCACATGGGCACCAGATACTCACGTCAAGGAATAAAGGATTCCATATAATTAGTAGACCAAAAGTACTGAATGTGTGGGATGAAGGAGGAAGAAGAAAGAACCATGTGTTCCTTCAGAGTATACTGTGGCCAAGATGCAGAGACTAACGTGTTACTGGAATTGTGGGGGTTGGGGAGACACCAGAAGAATCAGGTTTAAACAAGTTTCAAATTCTGTAAATGTTTAAGAAGTTGAAGAGGCAGTTTTAAATTTTTCAGTCGTATTAAACATTTACAACCACTGCCATCTTACAGCTCACAAAGAGTGTACTGTTGGGAATTCTGGTGCACACCATCCTACTTTCAAAACCACAATGCACTGTTTCCCACATCTTGATTCAATAGTTTCCATGAAATTCAAATGATTTCTAAGTACATCTTCTCTGACATTGATTATTGCTATATACTCTTGCAGCTTAATGAGACACCAAATAATAAAGAAGTAAGACATTTTCCCAGAACTCATCATTAGATAAACTGTGTGAGTTTGTTATTGATCTGTTTTTTTTTCCTCTCTTTCTTTCTTTTTTTTTGGCAAACCTGGATGAAAATATCATGCATGGTTATCTCTATATGTAGCTATCTGTATTTATATATTGCGCTCAATGGAATATATAACTCCTGTTTCAAAAGGTAGAAAGACAAAAGTTGTTTTCATGTGTTTTAATGACACTGATTACTGGAAGCAAAAATACTTTATTGTCTATATTTTTCTAGAAAAAATAGTCAAAATCATCTAGTTGGAACATGACACTAAATGTTCAAGTGGATATAGAAATGTCTATCATGGCATCATGTTCTTCAACCTTCTGGCAGGTCTTGCAGGAAATAGTACCACTTCAAACAGTCAGCATTTTATGCATAGGGTAAGCAAATGCTGTTATATAAATGTCATTATATAAATGCTATTCTATAACCTCTGACAGCATTACTGGAACTTTAAGTTCTTTGGATTTATGTGAAGTTTCTTTTTGTGAAAAACTTTTAGTCTTCCATGAAAAGCTACATTAAATACTACAAAAAATTCAAATGTGATATTTTAGCTAGTGTCCTAAAAATTATATTTGATAATAAAAAATCTTAGTTAATTAGCAATATTGACTCTAAGTTCAAGGTCAATCTTGACTGTCTTTGCTAATTAAAGAAAAATATTTCTACTTTTTTTTTAACCAAAATCCTGATAAAGACAACAAAACTTAGTGAGATAATTCTTAAGGGAGTGGTCCTTTAAACAGAAGGAGTCTGCTTCCTAAAATGTGGCTTTTGGCAGGTATTGGTTCTCAGATCTCTAACAAAGTAAGTGAAGTTGAGAGACTTCTACAAGAAATTCAAGAGAAAAGCTTTTTTTTTTTTTCTGTTGAATTTCATGTTCTTTTTTTTTTTTAAGGGGTCCTTTAAGTTATAATTTTTTTTTCCTGCACTAGAGATTGAATCCAGAAGCAGTTTACTCTGGAGTTACACTCCCAGCCCCTTTTTATTTTTTATTTTGAAACAGGGTTCCACTAAGACTGCCATAGAACTTGAGATTCTCTTGACTCAGTCTCCCAAGTACTGGGATAGCAGGTGTGCACCACCACACCTGGCTAAGTTATATTTTTTCATTTTACAAAAATTAAAGTCTGAACATGTTGGGCAAGTTGCCCCCTCCATCATAGAAAAATTTTAAAAATCAGAAGAGTTCTAAGGTTTGTCTAAGAATAAAGATTTTCTATTTGCAAGTCAATAAATATTCTCAAATTACACTAAAGGTGATTTATTTTACATCAATCATCATTAGATAATTTCTTCATTTAGATACTGCTATAGGTGAAGAGATATACATGGGGAAATTTAAATGGGAATTAACTCTGCTGAATAACTTTAAATTCTCATTGCACCTATTTTTATCTTTTTTTTCAGTGTTGTAGCAATGCCCAGACTTATTTTTTTAACTCTATTGTAGATGTATTTGAATTTTTAGATTAACATCCTACCCTCTTATAGCTATTACTGATTTAAGATTTTGACTAGTTCTCCACTGGGTGACGATATTTTTAGTCCATGTTGTATTGTCTGTTTTCTCCATTAAAATGATTAAACAATGAAACAATACATTTTTACCTCATCTCATGCCAACAAGTACACTAAAGTAAAAGTAAATTAGATCAGTGATTGCTGAGATATGTCATTGGAAGTTGAAACTCAATGGTTGCTTGAATTCCATCCATTCATTCCAACAAACATTCAACCTGTCCAGTGTGGTGCTGAGTCTCATTTTAGCTTCTTGCAAAAGCAGCTTCGATGAGGAGTATCACTAGAGAAATTCAGCATTTTCTGAAGATAGGTATGTCTCCTCTGCAAAACGAATTGTGAAATCAGCCCAACTTCTTGTTCAGTGGCTTGAAAGGTTTTTGGGTAACTGGTTCAGGCAATGAGTTTCAGAAAAAATAACATACTCTTTTATCAAGCATAGAGAACACATACAATTCCTTTTAAGATTTTTGATGTCTAGAAGGGTATAACCAAAGTCCTATAACATATAGTAATAATATTCATAGCTTATGTTATTGATATAATATCTTCTCCCTGATGTTAAGGAATTTTGTTTTAATTTTGTTCTAAGCATCAGAGAGTAATGCTTCTTTATGTAAAGTTTTTTAGGTCTTGTCAATCAACCATATATTGTCAATAGATCCATTATTATTGTACTTAGTTATAGTATTTTTGGAAACAAAGTATTAATTCCTTGAAACACAAAACACAAATTTCTCAAAGTTTTTATGTAAAATATTTTTAGTTTCAATACATAGGTTCCTTTTCAAATATTTGTGTGAAGGATGTGTGTATGTTTGTGTGTGAGGGTGTTGTACAAAAACCATCAAATAGCATTTTAAAACAGATTAGCTACATACTTCTGTACTCAACTGTGGCATCTGATGCCCTATATGCCAAATATTTGTTTAGGATTGTACTTAACTTTTCAGTGGTGGTTATCAGAGTGTTACTGCATGTCTGCATGGTATTTTTAATGGAAGCTATATGGACATCTAAAACACTTATTTAAATTTGGTTTATGAAAATACAAAAATGGCATATAAGATTATCAAATTCATGTTATAAATTAATAATGTATATAAATTTATGCTTGTACCCAAGTGTTATATGTAGGAAGATTTTATGTTTATGCCTGTAAAATCATATGCATGTGTATGTGTGTGTTCTACAAATAATAAACTGAGGTACCCTCTCATGCCATTTATGTGAGTTAAAATCATCTTCTTCTTGTTTCTCCATTCACTTTATGATTCTCACTCTGTCTTCTCTGTCTCATACTCACTTTAGTGTACTTGTATCAATATTGGAGGTAGAGAGTTTTCAATCTATCCTTTCTTGGATTTTACTTCTGTCTCTATTTCTGGTCTTAATTGCATAGGTGTTAATCCACCCTTTTTACTTATTTTTCTCTGTGTTGTTATGTTTTCTAAAATATAATATTTCACTCTATTGGTTGTATCTATAGCTCCATAATACCTCCCAAGTAGAGATGTTTCTAATTGCCATTTGAATGACAGAAACTTTCAGACTAGTACTTGTCTGAAATGGTTCTTTCAATGGATAGACATTGAGATGTTGTGAAATGCTTTTCACTGTTCCTAATCCTTTTTTTATCTTTTAACTTGAATATTTGACAGTTTCAAACATGAGTCAATCATACAAATTAAAAGATCTACTACTTTTTTAACATGATTGTTTTTGAATGTTTGCTTATAACATTGACCTCCATGGTATTAGTAGTCAGGCTTTCTCTTTTAACACTATTTCTGATCTTACAAAAGCTCAAGCTTCTCCCAGGCATGGCTCCTATGGAGAGCAACATGCTTCTTTAGCCACATGCAAATATCCCCAAGGTGAAAACAAAAGAGAAAAAAGAGCCAAACAAAACAAAACTATATTATTAATACATGATTCCTCTGACTGGAAAGGATTCAAGTTTGGATTAAAATATCAGTGGCTACTGGGAAAAAGTTCAAGTTAGAATTCAATACAACAATGAATTTATGATTTGTTGGCTCATGCTATATAAATAATTCTGGAAATCTAGTGGCTGAACAATACAGAGAATTATTTCTGCTTATGTAAAAGCCAAAGCTGGTTCATAGTTGGTGGGCTACTTTTCCCAGGGTCATTTGGAAACCCAGGTTTCTTCATTTTCCTTCTTTCCTTCCTTCCTTCCTTCCTTCCTTCCTTCCTTCCTTCCTTCCTTCCTTCCTTCATTCCTTCCTCCCTCCCTCTCTCTCCTTCCCTCCATCACTTTCCCCTCCTCCCAACTTTCCTCCCTTCTTCTCTTTCTCTTTTGTGGTGCTGTGGATTGAATCAGGGACATTCTACCTCCAAGCCATACCTTAAACCCTATTTTATTTTATTTTTTATTTGGAAGCAGGGTCTCACTAAGTTGCTGATGCTGGCTTTAAAGCTGTGCAAGAGCTTTAAAGTATTAAAGCCTTCTAAGTATTGGGATTATAGGCATGTGTCATGCTACCTGGATCTGGATCTGCTATCTTTAGAACCAGAGATTCCTTGCCAGTTGATGGGAGAAAAGACAGAGGAAAAGATTTTCCTACATCACACAACTCTGGCCATAAATAAAATCCAAAGGTTCTATATTCACAAGTGTTTTGGAAGAGTAGATCACATGCCTCCAACAGAAGGCTGGGAAATCTCCTCCAACATGGATAGTTATTTTTTCAGAACTCTGAAGAAGAGAAAAAACATAAACTATGGTAGCTAGATACTATTTTAGCTATACAAAAAATAAGCTTCCTAATTACCTACCTTTATAGATGATAGAAGTGAGGTACAAAGTGTAAATTATATGTTCAATGTCACCAACATTAGTGACTATAGAGAACTGAAAGTGACTTATTCTGCCTTCTGGTGCTGTGTTCTGAAAATCTCATCAAAATGCATAAATCAACCTATCAAGAAAAGAATGTTACTTTGGCTCATGATTTTGGAGATTTCAATTTCTGGTTGATTGACTCTATTGCTTTTGGGGAGCAAGAGGTTAAGCAAAGCTGCCCACCTCAAGGTGGGGAAGTGAAAGAAAAAAGAGAAACCCTCTTCCAGGGCACACCACCAATTACCTCACTTCCACCTACTTGGTCCCACCTCCTAAATGTTCTACCACCTCCCAGTACTGCCACAGGCTAGGTCCAAGTCTTAAACAGATGGGCCCTCGTGCAATTCAAGATTCAAATTATAGCAGGGCTCTTGGATGGAGCTTAGGTTCAGTCCATCATTGATAATAGTTACCTTTTTAAAAATAAGAACATAGCTGCAAATTAAGCTTTCATTAAAATGAGAATTGGGATGAGAGAAAGAATGCTCACTGTGATTAGAACACACATATAATTAATCTTTCAAACCAGGACATTTTGAGATTGTCACAGGCAACCCAGAAAATATTATTTATTTGTGCCTTACTTTTCTGAATAAACCCACCAGGGAACTGTTTATAATAAAGACTTCGAGGAGAGAATCAACAGCATATAGGATTTGGGTTTTCAGTTTCTAATCACAACTTAATAATCATTATCTACTTTATGTTTTATTGGACAAAATTCTGTGCTATTGGTATATCGATTTTAGAAGGGACTCAGAAATGTATGTCTAAAAAATTTGAAAGGATCTTGAAAGAGCATCTATTATAAAACAAGGAAATCGAACTGAGCATATGTCCAAAAAAGCCATTTTCTCATATTTTCTGAAACATTCAGAATGATCTTTATGTACTAAGAGGCAGTGGGAACACTAATGAGTGGCAGGATTATGGATAGGGAAAACACAGTTTTAATTTCTGTCTCCAAATCTCTCCAAATATATAGTCTTACAGATGTGGGGAAATACTATAGAAAAAAAATGACAAAAATATGCTCTCATGGTATCTTTTCTAAGCAAACTTCTGTACATGATGAACTCTGAAATACAAAGAACCTCTCCTTCAAAACATCTACAGACATGTGCAATTCCCTGTAGGATGCCAAGTGAGCTGACATATGGTACCATCAACCAAGGGGACCAAAATGACTACCCACACAGATAAATTTATGTTTAGCTGTCTTGTTATTCCAGTTTAATGGTGTAGTGTTGGATAACTCCTCTGATGTCTTCCAGTAGGAAAGAAAAAGACTCAACTTCAAAATCCCAATTTAAGCACATTCTTAAAGCAAGCGCACCACCTGCGTCTATGTTGCTGTGCTCTACTTAGCTCTGATCTGTTCTCCAATATGATTCCTATTTATAGATGCTGATTCTATGTGGATGAATATTTTGTGAAAACATCCTCTACAGACAGACTAAGATTCAGACCCTCTACAAAGACAGATCCTACTGTGGTTTGACCTGGAGTTTTCTCCAAAGAACCATATGCTGAAGTTTGGTTCCTAGTGCAATAGTGTGGCTTTGAGGAAGGTGATTCCAATAGGAGGCTGTGTGGGGTGGACAGGGCCAGCTGGAAGGCAGGGTGCAGCTCATGCTGGTGGGGAAGTGCTGCAGGGTCATCACCAGGCACCATCAACATGCAGAGAGGTACCGGCGACATTCATCTAGGGTTCCAGGCTGCAAAGCTTTCAGCAATTTACTTCTGTGAGTCTTCTCTACTAAAAGTGAGCGGTGACCGAGTTCCCTTCTGCGCCTACCTTTGTACCATCCAGACTTCCTAATTGACAATATGATTTCAAAATTAGGCAATGGATGCTATGCCTTCCTTTTGTTTAGAAATAGTAACTCCCTACATTATAGCTGTGCCTGCTTATATGAACTTAAAGGAGTGAGATACTAAGTCAGACTTTCTTTGCAAGGCCAGCATGGCAGGGTTTTGTCCAGAAGGAAAGCAAAGCCTTCAGCCTCCTGCTGGCTACTGTCCTGGTCCTTGGGGTACCCCCAGCCACCTGGCCCAGGGTTGCTGCGGAGATCATGAGAGTGACAGCACTGGACACAGAATGCCCCCCAATGTACGCCTTTAAAGTTTCTCAATTCTTTTTATGAACTCATGAATGATAGCAGGAGATACCATTTATTATGCAGCTATTTCTCAGGCATGGCACTAAGCACCTTATAGGTTATTTGTTCTAAACTTCATGGCATATTTAAAAATTAATAATTTGATCATCCTACAACGAGGCACCAGGTTGCCGATCTCAGACTTTCAGCCTTCTCAAACTCTGAGAAATGCATGTTTGTTGGTTATGTTAATCTGTGAGTAACAAATAAGCTGATTAGGACATGGAACTAGTGAGGTTTAAGTTGCAGTCTCCCTCCCTTAGACATGGCCACTCCAACACTTTTGTATTGCCTTATAGGAAAAAACACGAAAGCTTCTTTCTGAAAATGTGCCCTTCTTCCATATATTTTTTTTGTGTGTGTGATACTGGGGATTGAACTCAGGGGCATTCTACCTCCGGGCTATACCCCCAGCCCTATTTTTTATTCTTTATTTTGAAACAGGGTCTCACTAAGTTGCAGAGGGCCTCACTAGATAGCTGAGGCTGGCCTCGAACCCGGATCCTCTTGTCTCAGCCTCCCAAATGCTGGGATTACAAGCGTGCGCCACTACGCCCGGCGTCCTTCTTCCATATTTTATAAGGTTTAGAGCCCACGAATCCTGGATGTGCTCCTGACACCTCATGTTCTAATTCAGTTCTTTTACATAGCTGCCTTACCTTCCTTAAATCCTTGTGAAAATGGATCTTGATGACTTAGAAATAAACTAAGTGTCTGTCTCTGTCTCTTTCTCTACACACTCATACACACACACAGCCAGGCTAAACAAAATACACTGAACTCTTAGTGCATGCTTACTTAGCACAGTTCTATGCTAATTCTATTACTTGCAAAGGATCTATAATTTAGTCCATAAGGCCCAGCCAACATTGTCATATGTAGAAAAAAGGTATACAAAGATATTTGAAATATTCAGATAAAGTTTCTAGATATTAAGATTAGTTGTGGATTATGCTACTATGTAAATTATTATTATGAGTGCAATATTTTACATTCTAATATAATTAGGAAAAATAGGTTAGGGATAAAATGGCAAAAACCTTACCTTCACATGACATAATGTTTCAAAACCTGTTATTTAACCTGGCGTGATGACACATGCTTATAATCCCAGTACTTGGGAGGCTGAGACAGGAGGATCACAGGTTCACTGCCAGCCTCAGATACTGAGGCCTTCCACAACTTAGTGAGACCTTGTTTCAAAATAAAGAATAAAAAATAGGGCTAGGATTGTACCTTGGATGTAGAATGCCCCTGGGTTCAAACCCCAGTACCAGGAAAAATGTTATTTAATTCTATTTAAAAATATTCATTAGACTACCATTCTTTTAACTGCTACCATACTGATCTAGGAAGAAAAATTTTAATTTTACTTTTAGCTTTTCAATATGTTAATCTCTTGGATTGTTTTAAGGTATCTAGTCCCTATAGATAACAGTCAACTGTGATTCACCAAAATTGCAAATGTTTCACAACATATTTGTGTGGTGTTGAGAAAAGAAATCTGATCTAAAATCTCTGCAATCAGGCAAGAGGGTGTGGGACAGAGCGGCTTGTTGGATCAGTAATCACAATCCCCCAAGAACAATAATTATACAGAAACCCTCCATATTTTATGTTTAGGATGAAATTAGCTCAATGTTGGACTCTGAATCAGCCCCCTCTCATGTATACCTGCTATATATGTGGACTCCATGTACTAAGAGAAAAATTAGCCATGGTGGAAATATTTGAAGTACAACAACAACAACACTCAAACAGTTTTTCTGAGAATTTTTTAGTTGCAGTGTTTAGATCTTGTGCTAACCACATCACACCTGGCTCCAGCTCCAAGTATTCTCACTGCTATTCAGGGAAGATTGTGGGAGAGATTGAGCCCATCATGGCTGAGTCCTCACAGTGGAGGTTGGCAAATGAAAACTGAGGTTGAAAGAGCCATCTGTTTTCCTTACGTGATAGCCACACAACATTTGCAATGGGATTACTATTGCTCCTCTCTTCTGAGTCAGGAGGGTCCCTGTGTTAACTGCTCAGGTACTCTGTTAAATTTCTTTTCCCTGGGATAGCTGTGTGATTAGATTGAAGACCACCTTGGGGAATCAGATGTGCTTGCTCAGAGCAGAAAGGGCAGGTCAGAGGAAGATATGAATAATGTTGCAATGTAACATTTTTGCTATGCTTATGTGGACAAGACATAAAAAGCTAAGGGCAACTGGAATATCATTATAACAGAATAATGTGCACCTGATCTGTGGCTTCCCCCTGGTTCTTCAGTAAGGAGAACTTCATTCTAAAATGAATTTGGGTTTTGGTTAGACATGAGCTCTCTTCCTCCTAGACAGAGCTAAAAAGTCTGAATCTCTAACAACACGATAACTGCTCTTTAGGGCTCTGGTCTTGTTAAACCATAATTCCAACTTCCTTTCCTAGAAAACAGTCAAAAACACTCTGCACCACCCTTGATGATCAATGATAAGAGCAAGTTAGCCTCCTGCACTTTGTAGTCTGCTTTGGTTACCAGTTCTTATTTTGAAGTAGAGGTGGGGAATGTATTAAGATCTGAGACATCTTCTATTTCTCATGTCTTAGCAGCCATTTACTTTGTGGAAACATGACGATAAATAATATTAATCACTTTAATTTAAATGCCGGGAGGTATGTTTTAGGTCATCTGTTTTGGTGCACTATTTTTACAAATGTTACCAGAGATAAATGAGTGTATTTTACATATTCAATGTATGTACAAAATTTCTAAGCATTGGAACAGATCTTTTATGACCTAAATGTGAATGCCTTTACATCCCATTAACAAGTCCCTTGGTTTTCAGATACTTCTAAGAAAAATATTTTGCAAGTTCCTTCTAAACCAAATTGTTCAGAAAAAAAAATCTTTAAAATATAACAAAATATTTGAGATATATCAGTACATATATTCCTGCTTTTTAAGTTACAGTATAAATACTTAAAGAGTTATAATTATCATGCAACCTATTGATGCAGTCCAGTTATTTTGGTGATAATCATATTCCTATCCTCCAAACTCAGTTTCAGATACGTCAAGTTAAACTTTGTTTCTCCTTTTGGAGAATTTCTCAAATCACTTGGTCCAGCTTATTCACATTTGCTGGGCTATAATCATGGAGTAGGCTTATCTGTCACTTACCAGGTTAATAACCCCTTACTTAATTCTTTCCTATGAACCCTCTTCTTTCCTTTTGCTGAAAGTCAAGTTCTTCCCTGGAAACCCGGCTCTTAGCAAAGGATACACCTGAGCAATGTTTTGCTGGCTGGTGGCTACTTACAATCATGTTTTAGAAAGGCTAATCCAACAAGAGAGGGCAGGCAGCCACTGAAAAGAGGTCATGGGCACCTTTCAAATCAGAAGGTAATATTATGTAACCAAGTGGCCACAAGTAACTTAAAAGGAAGATGGTATTTTTAACTTCCACATGTTTCAGAGATGATAACTCTTGAACGAATTCTAGGTTACTATAAATTTAATTCAAACCCAATGATAAAAACTAAATATGTCTTCCATCCAGAATAGAGTGTCAGGCATGCCTGTCACAAGGTAATAGCTATATTTTAGTCCTTAAGGTTCCAAGCCTTAGTATCTTTGCTGCATTTATTTCAGCATCCCATAAATCTTATCATCCAATTTTATCTGTCAGTGCTTAAAAATATTTATTCATATGTACTTTCTTAATTCAAACTATATTTAGAAAACATCTATTTCATTTTCTATTACTAATTCTAATTTAAAGATTTGAAAACTGGACTCTAAAATATATTCCTTCACACAAGAAAACACAGCTCAATATTGCAAATCTAGACACGTACATTTCTTAACTTTTAACTGGAGTTTCATTGTGCAAACCACAATACTTTGGAGGGTACCTAATCTTGGTAGCATTATCGTCTCTGACTTTTTTCCAAATTTTAATCTCCCACTGAACTGTATGGCTGGGTTTTATAGCATGTGATGATGAACATCTTCTTGGGAAGATTATTTAGATTCTTAAAAGGAACAGGTGAAGTAATTTGGAATGTTTCGTGTAATGTAAAAATGGCAAAATTTAAATTTACATTACATATTTAAATATCCCCAAGTATCAGAGGAAACAATTTTACTAGCTGTTACTTAGAAATAACCCCTAGAGCCAGGTGTGGTGGCACATGCTTGTAATCTCAGTACTTTGGAGGCTGATACTTGAGGATCTGGGTTGCCAGCCTCAGCTACTTAGTGAGGCCCTCTGCAACTTAGTAAGACCCTATTTCAAAATAAAGTCTGAAAAATAGGGCTGGGGATATAGCTCAGAGGTAGAATGCCCCTGGGTCCTGGGTTCAACCCCTAGTACAAAAAAAAAAAAAAAGAAAGAAAGAAAGAAAAACAACACCTACAAAGGAAGAACATGCTTTATAAAAACATAAAATGATTTTTCCAATCATCCATCTAAGAAGTCAGGCTGACCTCAACAATGAGAAAGCCCCCACTAATGAAAACCTGAAAGGAGAGTTATGACAACAGCATCATCAACATCCATCCTACCCTGTGCCCAAGAGGAGTCAGTGTGGACTGAAGAGGGTATGAATAGTTGGGGCAACGAGCTGCTCAGAAGAGGACATCTGCAGATCTGATTCTTTGGACAGTGAATTCCATATCTTCATATTCTCAGTTGTTTGGGAAAATGTAGGTAACCTAGAAGGCAGAATGGGACGCACCCATCTGTCCCACTGACACAGAAGAGCTGTGTGCCTTCACAATATGCATTTTAGGGGTAGGCTGCAGGGTGCTGCCACCAGCAAAATAATTCACCTGGGTATGTGAATATGTACACAATTGCCTATTAGTCAGAATTAGTTGTCATAACCTATAAAGTAATATAGAAAAGAAGAATATCTACCATGCAGGATGTTTTTAACATGCTGTGTTTCTGGTTGTGCTTCTTTCTCAGCTGTGATTATAATATGAATATGTTGATTTTAAGTGATGGATAATGTAATCATTTGTAACATTTGTTGGAAAAGTGAGTTTTGCATCTCTAGCAGGGTTTTATTTTAATACGAACATGTCATTGCTGAAAAAAAATTACATAAAGCTTGCTCTTCTTCCATGATTTAAGAAAGTTGTTTTCAAAAGCCCAGATATTATAGTGCATCTGCTGTAATTACAGTTCCACAATTCTAGTTTAATAAGCTGTGAAACTCCTACGAGTGTTCCACACGGTAATTTCTGTGACAGTGCAGACGCTGGGTAGAAGTTGCCATAGGTACTTACAAGATCTAAAGCTGCACCAAGTGTTTTGATGGTTCACATTAATAATGGTTGAGTGCACACATATCTCATATATTTAAAAATATTTAAAACCCGATTAACACTCAGCTAACTGAATTTGCATCTTTCAAACAAATAGGGAGCAGGATGTTCCTCCTTTTTGAGATTCCTAGAGCTCCCTCTTCTCATGACTTTTGAACTCCAAAGCAGTAATCTATTTTTTCACTTTTCTAAAGTAAGAATCTTTGCATTGTGACAGACCTTGAATTTATTCTAAGTCAACTACTTGAATAAATACATTTGGGCAAGCAATTAGAACTCTTAAAAACCTCTGTTTCCTGACTCGTAAAATAACAGCTACAGTGTCAGCATTATGGTATCCCTTTAAGAATAAATGAGTTAAGTTATACAAAGCAATTAGGAAAGCATAGTAAAAAAAAAAAAACTCACTAAATACTCAATATTATTTGTACTTCAAATGACATCATCACAGCACATTTGCTGAATGTTTCCAGTATACCTGTGATATTTCTTGACTTTTAAATTTAATTATCATGGTGCATCTTTGTGTTTTTACAGAACTAAATATTAGCTATTGCACAAGTATTTTTTAGCTATTGATAGACAACATATCAAATCCTGCTGTCTGAACAACTACCAAATAGGTGTAATATGAACTACTCTATATGTGACATAGTTTGCTTTGAGTCTGCTTATATGTAGTCTACTCTTGGCCATATGACATTCCAAAGAAAATATTCAGAAAACTCATATCATCATAGATTTTGCCCTCTGTTGATACAAAGTATTTGAAGGAAGGCTTGGGATTCAGTGGTTCAATATTTGTGAGCATGGTGGTTTTTAATGGTCTCTCTACCTTCTATGGAAGATCAAACATTGTGCATGGCCTGACTGCTATTCTTAGTAGATTCTTTCCAGCAGTGATGTCTTCAGAGACGGGCACAAGGAAAGTGCACCAGCAGTGAACATTTCAGATTCCCTGTGTCTAAAGAAATGAAGTCCACAGAAGCAAATACCAGCTTGAATTAGACAGAAGTTCTGACACCTGAACCTCAAAAAAAGCCAAAATATTCTATAATAATTAATTAAAAAATAAAGAACCCAGTAATAGATTTAGATAGTGGCAGGGTCCCTTCCGTGGTAAATGTGCTTTTGTGTCCTAGCACTCTTTCACAGTCATCTTGGGTAAGGGGATGGGGAAATGGGCTTTTTACAACCAATAGCTATAGGAACAAGGAATGTATGCGCAAACAGCAGGACTTTCATGGGTCAATTTAGACTGTTTATAAACAAATTTCTCTAACCATCATGATATTACCAATATATTTTATTCATCATATTTTCTCTCATCCTAACAACATACTCTCTGGAAATCTATAGATTCTCTGTTTGCTTATTTGCTATTCATTTGAAACTTGCACAAAAGAGAGTCAGAGTCAAACTTTTTTGTTGTTAGAGCTGTTTTAGCTCTTTACAAATTAGGGGAATCCATACCCATTCACTTCAGCTAAAATGAAAACTCCTAGGACAGAAATGATATATGAATTTTTCTCTAGTTTCCTATTTCAGTTCCCTAGGTGAAAGATCTCAAATCCTCAAAAACTACTAGAATATGATTTCCATAACTCTGCTGAGCCTGTGAGTGGAAGCTGATGAGAAATGAAACTGCTAAGATAAGGCTATTGCAAATAATGTGCATAGATAGGTTGGCCTCCATGACTGCTAAAAATATGCCATGTACTTTCCAGAGAATATTTCTGGATGATCCATTTTCTTATATAGTAGATTGCACTCAAGAAAACATTATTTTTAAGATGTTTTTTATTCTGCAGCCAAAGTCTAGTCTTAAATACAAGATATGGCTGCAGCTCATGAAAATCATAGATTCGAGTCCTGATCCAAAATTTAAAGTTTCAGAAGGGCTACGAGTTGGTATCTTCTGAGACGTCACTTCTTGGCCTGTAAGTAACCATCTTCTTGCAGAGTCTTCAAATGGTCTTCCTGCTGTGATTGTCTGTTATAATATCCTCTTTTTATAAGAACACCAGTTATACTGGATTAGGGCCTACCCATATAATCTTATCTTTATTACTTTTGCTAAAGCCCAGTGTTCAGTAAACTCACATTCAGATGTGTTGGGGAAAATACTAACAGATGAGTTGTAGCAGAACCAAATTCAGCCAATAACAGGTCCAAATAACAAGGCAAGCAGAGTCTTATACCAAGTTCTACTTTATAATTAATAACATTCTTAGCGCTTATATCTAGCTCTATTTTATAATTAAAAGATTCTTAGTGTTACTTCCTTCAGGCTGTCACTTAACTCAGTTCACCCTCCCTTCAGCTCTGCTTCCTGCCTTGATTGTCTCATGGTCCAGTTTTGGCTTTATTTTCTACTTTCCATCCCAAATCTTCTAGAGTTGTGTTTACAAGAAGCCCTCTGCCATCTCTGCTTTCTCTGAACTGACATTTATTTGCCAAATCCATAAGGCATTATTAAAATGTGCGGCTGTCATACTAATTGTTCTCATGTGTGATGACATGTGTGTGAATAGCAGTCCAGCTGCTCCTTCTAAAAATGATATAAATGGTTTGATAAACTCTATTTCCCAGACCCACTGAATATTTAGGTTTTAAAATTTTCAACTATTTTACTCATAAAAGGC
Source organism: Graphiurus murinus (assembly GCA_004027655.1). Taxonomy (NCBI): domain Eukaryota; kingdom Metazoa; phylum Chordata; class Mammalia; order Rodentia; family Gliridae; genus Graphiurus; species Graphiurus murinus. Next base: position 66,746 of record PVLC010000160.1, read on the forward strand.
ATAATTACCTCTTGGGTATGTGGACTGATTTTTTAATCACATAAAGTTGTGCTTTATATTTTAATAGAGAAGGCATAATTTAATACACCTTTATACAAATGTAGTTGCCATTTCCAGGGATGTATTTCTGTTAATGTAAGCGATAGATACACTTATATCAAAATGTGATGTATCATGCTTTTATCAAAAGTTCAATAATTTCCTGGGAAGGCTCTAGTCTTATCATTTGAATATTGGGACTCTCTCTCTGTATAGACAAAAGGCCCAGAAGAGTTCTTTAGTCCATGCTCTAAACTGACAGATAATTCCTCAGCAATCTACATTTCTCATTGAGTGAACTGAATCAAGGGCCAGCCCAAATACTGCTTTTTTGGGAAGGTCTGAACATGGCATTGAACACAACATTCACTTGATAATTTTATATCTATTATGCTTACTGATAACACTTTTCAGTTTAATAGTCTTTATTATTATTTTGAGTGTCCAATATATTATAGTCATATTTTCCTCAAAGGAGAGCAGACACGTAGTCATCTTTATGGAAACCAAATTCTGCTTTTGGTTCACAAAATTGTTCCATAAGTACCTGTTCATTGCCTGATTAGATCATATGCTTTTACTAAAGTGACTTTGACTGGTAATTATGCATTATTTATTCTCATATGAAAATGAGTTCCAATTTTCTCACTGAATAGTGGAGAGATGCTTCTTAAGAAGGGACCTGGGAAAAACAGGAGTGAGAGGTGACTCAGGTGGAGAGAAGAACTACTTGGGAGCAGGGATCAGTCAAGTAATCTGCCCAGACCCAACTAAGAGTCAGTGTTAATAATGTTGTTTCCTCAAGAAATGTTTTATTTTTTTGAAAACCTAATAGTTATCCAGTCAGTGTGGAGAAACCTACATGTGTAATCCTCCATTAAGCTGAAAAAGATTAGAAATCTATAATTGAAATGTGAGGACTTAATCACATCCTGTTTAAGCAGTCATAGTTACATTTTTTTTAAAAAAATCACCAATACTATAGCTCGTAAGTAGTAATTAATTAATTACTCTGAGAAACCAATTATCTTTAAATATTTTCTAAATTTGACACTTGCTTGAAAATCAATGAGAAAAAATTATTTCAGTCATTTTCCTAAAAATGTTAGGAAAACATAAACAGGACTCAAAAAAAGAATTATTCTATAATCTACATAAAGATCATAATCTCCTTATGTGACTTTGACATTCAATACCTCAAAACAAAAGTCAAATTCATCAAGTCTCATCCTAAACTTGTCATTCCACTGAAAGCTTTGGCAGTGCATAAAACCAAGTTGGATTCAAAGAGGGAAGCTTTGAAAGATACATAAATGATTACTTTCATGTGATTAAAGATATAACTACATGAACCCTATTTACATGAATCATACTATGAGAGAGGAAACCACTGAAACCATGAGATAAAAATGTACATGAAGAGCAAAATTATGTCATCTGTAGGAAAATGGATGAAACTATGGAATATTATGCTAAGTGAGATCAACCAGTCTCAAAAGCCAAGGGTTATATGTTTTCTCTCATACAAAGAAGCTGGAGAGAAATTAGGAAATAGACAGGACTTTAGAAAAATGTTGAAAAAGACCAATAGAATAGTGGAAGGAGATTGTGGGAGGGACATGCAGACGGTATAAAGGATTGCAGAAGGAAACAGTTCAAATAAAACTATGGTAGCATCTGAAAGTACCACTGTCAATTTCACTAACATGTACAGGGAGGAAGAGAAGTTGTGTGAAGGGATGCAGAAGGGAGTACACCAAGAGTTCTGTACATATATGATGGCATCACATTGAATCTCACTGTGGTATATAATTGCAATGCACTAATAAAAGTATAGGGGAAAAGCTAAATAACTAATATGGCATGTTTCTATGTGCTGCATAAAAGTATAATAGTGTAGCAAGGAAATATTTATATAGCAAATGCCTATGCATCTTAGGAACAGACAGGTCTTATTTCAAGCATTAAAAGAGGAAACTTGCAGAAGAAAAATGATTACCTAAGATTTATAAATGTCTGCATCATGGGAAACAGGAACAATTTGAAGATGCATTTAGGAAGAGACCGATCAGTGTGAGAGGCAAAGGTGAACAATTTTAGTATCTAAGGAGTTGACTGTCATAGAAAAAAACCCTAAGAGAATATGAGGAAAGATCATGGATGGATAATTGAGAAAATAAATGTGTATAGACATAAGGAAACATGTTCGAAATGTCTGCTATTCCAAACCTGGGTCAGGTCAGAGAGTGGTCCCCAAGGCAGAAAATCGTCCAGGCCCAGGATCAGTAGCACTCTCTTATGCTATCTGTTGCCTCTGGATTATCACCTGATATTGTGATTAGTCACTCACCAGTCCCATCTTGATTGAGAAATGGAAAATGTACTGATTGAACAATATCTTAGAACAGTAGCTCCAAAAACACCATACTTAATGGCTTCCTAAAATCAGCCCCTCAATTTAGTTTGCACTGAAATCTTCATACACTTTTGGTGATTTGGGAATCATCTATGTACATTAAATAATCTAGGTCCTGTTAACTTGTCCTGGGTGTCCCTTTGCTCACAGGAGCACAGGCTCCTTCACAAGTATTATCTACCCCTGCAAAGATGGCAGGAACAAGGTGGATGCCTGTAGAAGCGAGGCTGGAAGCAGCTCCTGAGACCTGCAGACAACCTGGATGTGCACTGCAATATTTCACTCATTGTCCACCTATTCTGGAGATCACAGCAAGGCAGGAGTGGCTCACACTTCACTCAGTCTTGGGGAATTTAAAAACATCTTCTGAAAAATGTTGGGAAGAGTGGTTTGCAGGAAGGGTCATGCTCCTGATAATGTAGCCTACCTGAGCTACTCCTTTGCCAGGCAAGAGCTGACCCCTCCTCACAGGAAGACACACAAATCATCTTGTGCATTATAGAGGTAAAAATATGATTTCCCCTACTGTTGCTGTTCATTAAAGACTAGAAACTTATGTAACATATTATGATTTTTCTTTTTTTGCTTTGGAAGATATTTTCTAAAATTTTAAATATGACTGCTATATTCAAAGAGGCAGTGACAGTCACTGTTTGAGTTTGTGTGTTTATGCATGCTTTGGGTTTTGTTGCACAGAAACACACACAACAAACACCATTTTACCAAAGACTTCACTTTGGATATTGGTTTATAATTTAATATTTATAAAGTTTACCAACAAGCTTTTTGAAACCAGAATTAAACCTAAGATTAGCTCAAGGGAATATTTCCCTCTTTATTTGAAAGGAAAAAAATAAATTTAAATGTGATTGTATAATTTCAGAGAATTATTTTAAAACATTTGTTGTAAATGCCCTTTTCCCCCTATTACTTTGAAATAGAGTCTCAGAACAATATTGTATAAGCCACAAAAAATTTATGTAAGGTCTACTGAATACTGACAATAGTCATTTTTTTGTTATTTGAGACTAGAAACAGAATAAAATCCAAGTTTCGAGCCGGGCGTGGTGGCGCACGCTTGTAATCCCAGCATTCGGGAGGCTGAGACCTGAGGATCCAGGTTCGCGGCCAGCCTCAGCTACCTAGTGAGGCACTCCGCAACTCAGTGAGACTCTGTTTCAAAATAAAGAATAAAAAGGGGCTGGGGGTGTAGCTCGGAGGTAGAATGCCCCTGAGTTCAATCCCCAGTACTGAAAAAAAAAAAAAAAATTCAAGTTTCAAGTAAATTGAGTATTCTTTATCTTTTTTTTTTTTTTTTTTTTTTGGCACTGGGGATTGAACCCAGGGGCATCCTACCTACGAGCTACACTCCCAGTCCTATTTTTTATTCTTTATTTTGAAACAAGGTCTCACTAAATAGCTGAGGCTGGCCATGAACCCGGATTCTCCGGTCTCAGCCTGCCAAGTACTGGGATTATAAGCGTGCACCACCACACCCGGCTATCTACTTTTTTTTTTTTTTTTTTTTTTTTTTTCAGTACTGGGGATTGAACTCAGAGGCATTCTACCTCCGAGCTATACCCCCAGCCCTATTTTTTATTCTTTAATTTGAAACCGAGTCTCACTAAGTTGCAGAGTGCCTCACTAGGTAGCTGAGGCTGGCCGCGAACCCGGATCCTCCAGTCTCAGCCTCCCAAATGCTGGGATTACAAGCGTGTGCCACCACGCCCGGCTTGCTATCTACTTTTTAATGTTAAATCTAAAGTGCATTTTCTGAAAAGACAAAAGTTAATTTACATGTATATGCATATATTCAATTTAAATATACACATATTCAAAATATTATATATGTATGTAATTTTTTATATATAAAGTATAAGCCACAGCTTAGGTTATTAGGTTTTCCTTTAAGAAACTAATTTTTAGTATCTGTTTGTTCACTTTAAAAAGGTTATGTTTCTCAAGCCTCATTCTGTTAGAGAATGCACTTAGAATGATGCATTGAATCATTAGCCTGAAAAAAGATGATATATTCCCATATATATTTCAACAATAAATAATTCACTATCAAACTAAAAGGCTCCTTTGAAAAATTGAAATTCTCTGGGTTGTAGTTAAAAATTCAAGTGACAGGAACTCAAAAAGTAGATTTTTTTTTATCACTTCAGCAAAACATGTGTGTGTGTGTGTGTGTGTGTGTATACACGTGTGTGTGTGTCTACAGCTAGATATATGATAGTAGATAGACAGAAGATAGATGATAGATAGATAGATAGATAGATAGATAGGTAGGTAGGTAGATAGATAGATAGATAGATAGATAGATAGATAGATAGATAGATAGATTTAAATGAAGGTTATCTCAACAGGGGAAGATAAAGTCCAAACAATTCTTTTGGTTTTAACTACTTTAAAGCCCTAAGCTGTCTCTTGGATGATATATTTTGAGGACTTCAACTTGAAATAAAACATTTGGATATCTTAAGTTTAGTAGAAAAACATGTACCAAATTACTGATTAAATTGCACTCACATTCTTTAATTTTTATTATTATTACTATTGCTTCTTGGGGTTGAGCCCAGGCCACTCTACCACCAGACTATATCTCCAGCCTTTTTTTAGTTTTATTTTGTGACAATTTCTCACTAAATGGCCCAGACTAGTCTTGAACTTTCGATCTTTCCATCTCAACTTGACAAGTAGCTGAGATTATAGGCCTAGGCCAAGCAGCCCGGCCACTTTCTTTTATTCAGTTTAAATGTTTAAGTGTGTACTGTTTATTTTGTTGTTTTTAGGAAACTGTCACTAGGATACTTAGTGTCCTGGAAATAGGTGATTATGTCTAATTTCTTAATTTACCTTTTTCTGACAATGATGCCTGTCTCACAAGGCTACTTTCAACAGCTTCCCTTTCCACATCGAGTAGGGGATTTTATCAATTTTTAACTAGCATGCTGAAGAAGATGAACTACCTGCCTAGTTTTCAAGCATCTCTTCTCACTCTTCTGTCACTTTAAGTTGTACTCAGTGGTGATAGCCCTCTCTGCCTTAGGGGATGTTCTACCAGATCCCATTATTTCATTGCCAATTTTTCTTCTAGACAATCTCATACCTGGTTACAGGCATGTCATGAATGTTCCACTCATTAATAAAACTGTCTACTGCTATGTCATTCACAAGACTTCAAGTCCATCTTATAACTAAATCCCATTCTCATTGGTAATCCAGGGGTAGGAGGCCAGGCTGCCTCCTCTCTTCTTCCTCCAATTCCATCTCCACTTTCACCAGTAGCGTCTGCCTCTCCTACTCTGGGTTTAAAGCTAATGAAGGGAGGAAAAATAGGAATATCATAGCTCTCCTCAGAATGAATGGTGGGCAGTTCCAGTTCCTACTTTTAGAGTGTTGCTTCATTGCTCCTGAATCCTCCCTCTCACACCTAAATACACCTGGGCATGACACAGGTGTGGGGGCACTCTGCAAAGTGAAAAAAAGGAAAACTTCATGGAGCCCTCAGGGAAGGAAGAATGACAAGTTGATAAGTGTTTGGGGTTTTCTTTTCTTATATCTCATCCTGAACATAACATCATAAAGCCTTTAACCTTGAACTACCAACAGGCACAAATAAAATCAACCCCAGAGAAGCATTTGACACATGCAAAAGGTCCAGGGACAGGAGGGAGTAACAGAGTAGAAAACCTTTTGGCAATACTCACCTGATCCCAATAAATAACAAAGGAAACATGGTGGTTTTCTCACCCTCCTCCCTTAGCCTAACACAGTTTAGTGGTGCTGAGTATAGTACTTATCTTCTATCTCACCAACTGGATTCATTGATGGAGGCAGTTGTACTCCAGATCCCTGTGTGGCGGGGTTAGTAGGCAAAGTAAGATGTCAGCAGAATCAGGTTTTGGCACTCTGGTTTCCTGTCAAGGTGGAATTGGCAGGGTAGGACCTATACCTGCTCTTTCATCTCCTGCTAGGTGGCAGCAGGCTGGGTTCCAGTCACCTTGGTAGCATGGCAGAGCCTCCACCCTCATGTGGAGTCAGTGATTCTGAGCAGAGTCCTGTGATGACCTGCAAGGCCACCATGCTTCACACCACCACGCTCTGGACCCGGATCCTGTTCTCGAGTACCTTAGATCCAGTGAAGAGCTGAGCCTGCCTCCCTGTCATTGATGGGGCAGAATGAGATCTTGGGAAGAAGAACTAGCCAGTATTTGACTTAATTCCTTCTTCTTTTTCTTAGCAGGGAACTGCAGAAAGTTGATCTTGAAGCAATAAAGCAATGTGAGTCAGCCTTCCTTTTCTTCTTGCCCTCTCTCCAGTGGAAGGAAGGATCAGAGGAAAGCCATGTTTACATCTCATCTCAGAGTCAATGAGGCCTGTGTAGGTGAGATGCTTTAAATGTTTCAGCCTGGATGGCAGAAGACCCAGTTTTTCATCCCAGCCATCTGCGATGAAACCAGGTACTCTAGTGCTCTACTTTAACCACCGTGGCATCAAAGCAGCAGAGCGAGAAACTGCATCTCCTTTTTTCTGATACTGGGGATGGAACCCAGAGGCATTATATTTTAAGCTGGGTCTTGCTAAATTGCTGAACCTGAGACCCTCCTGTCTCAGCCTCCAAAGTTCTAAGATTACAGGCATGCACCACCACCTTGGCTTAACAGATTGAATCTTGAATGATCCACCACAAAAGGGATATTTATAATTTAAAATTAATCCTGAAACACATAAAATACATTCAAATTTACTAGGATACAATTGAAAAATCAATAATAAGTGATTAAATGAGGCGAATCATGACTTAAATGATGTAAAACAAAAGACTTCGATAGCAAGATGAATCAGATGTTGAAATTATAAAGATTTTAAAACAACCAACATAAAAATGATTC
>PVLC010000160.1:81584-105737 GCA_004027655.1 Graphiurus murinus
AAAAAAAAAAAAAAAAAAAAAAAAAAAAAAAAAAAAAAAAAAAAAAAAAAAAAAAAAAAAAAAAAAAAAAAAAAAAAAAAAAAAAAAAAAAAAAAAAAAAAAAAAAAAAAAAAAAAAAAAAAAAAAAAAAAAAAAAAAAAAAAAAAAAAAAAAAAAAAAAAAAAAAAAAAGATCTGAAAAGATCTGAACAAAATGAAAGAGATAATAAATGAATTAAAGACCTCAATAGAAACAACCTCTGGCAGGTGAGACCACATGGAAAATGGAGTCTCACTCTTGGAAGACATCTCTTTCAAAACTGATTACACAGTCAAAACTATAGAGAAGACAATATGACAACATTACCAGAACATGTAAGATATATGGGATAATATGAAATGATCTAACCTATGGATGATAGACAACAAAAAAGATCTAGAAGCACAAACCAAGGGTATTGAAATCCTATTCAGAGAAATAATATAAAAGAATTTCTCAAATATATAGAGTTGGACATACATGTATATGAGACATTCAAAACACCAACAAGATAAGATCAAAGAACAACTTCTTCATGTCACATAATAATCAAAATGACTAACCTAGAGGCCATGGAAAGAATCTTAAATACATTGATTACAAAAATATGGGTGACATTATGGGGCAAAACTATACGAATCACTCTGGATTTTTTGACCCAAATTTAAAAGCCAGTGGGATTTGTATAATGTGCTCTAAACTCTGAAAGAAAACATCCAACCAAGATTGCTATATCTAGCATAGAGATCAGTCAAAATTGGTGGAGAAATAAAAATCTTCCAAGACAAATAGAAACTAAAATAATTAATAACTATTAAGCTGACACTAGAGAAAATACCTAAATAAATCACAAAAAAGAAAAAAGAAATAAATACCAGAACCAGAGAAGTGGAAAATCTATCAGATGGGTAACTAAGTGAAGGAGAAATAAAACCATATCAAACAGAAAATATAATTCAAAATGACAGGAAACAGAAATCATTTCTCAGTAGTATCATTGAAAGTCAAAGGTCTAAGCTCTCCAATTAAAAGGCACAGACTGGAAGAGTGGATTAAGTAACAACTCAAAAATATCTGTTTGTAAGAAACTCACATTACAGGTAATGATGTCCATTGACTAATGATGAAAGGATGGAAAAACATATACCATGCAATGGAGACTGAATACAAGTAGGGGTAGCAACACTCATATCTGACAAATCAGACTTTAAGCTAAAACTTATCAGAAGAGACAAATCAGGTCAGTTCTTACTAATAAAAGGAGCACTCCAACCAGAAGATGCAATGATAATAAACATTTATGCTCCAAATGTGGGTGCATCCACTCTCAATAAACAAACTCTTCAGGACATTAGGTCTCCAATAGAACCAAATACTAGAATATTGGGAGACTTCAACACACCACTCATACCAGTAGGTCAATCTTCCAGGCAAAAGATGAGTAAAGACTCTTCAGAGGTAAAGAACACTATAAGCCAAATAGACCTAGCAAACATATACAGAATATTCTAAGCAACAGCAGCTGAGTACACCTTCTTCTCATCAGCTCTTGGAACCTTCTTCAAAAGACCACATTCTGATTCACAAATTATCAGCACATTTAAAAAATGTAATATGATTCCTTGCATCTTTTCAGATCATAATGAAATGAATGTAGAAATCAACAACAGGAAGACTAAAAGAAATTGCATGAATACATGGTGACTCAATGATACACTTTTGAATGGAGACTGGATTATAGAAGAAATAATGGGAGAAATAAAAAATCCTAAAATCAAATGAAAATAGATACACAACATATCAAAGTATTTGGGAAATGTTGAAGATGGTTTTAAGAGGAAAATTTATGGCAGTGAGTGCTCACATAAGAAAAACAAAAAGTCAACAAATAAACAACCGAATGACACAACTCAAGGACCTGAAAAAAACCAGGAAGAGACTAGTTCCAAAGCCAGTAGAAGGCAGGAAATAATTAAAATAAGAGCAGAAATCTATGAAATAGAGAACAACAACAACAAAAATACAAAAGATCAACAAAACAAAAAAAGCTAGTTCTTTGAAAATATTAGCAAGATTGATAGACACTTAGCCAATCTAACCAAAAGAAAGAGAAAATCAACCCAAATTATTAAAAGCAGAAATGGAAAAATAGACATCACCAAAGACAGTGGAGAAATCTGGAGGATATTCAGAAAATTTAGACTCCAATAAATTGTAAAACATATTTTGAAAATGTATACTCCAATAAACTGGAAAACAAAAGAAATCAACAGCTTTCTAGACCCTGATATTCCATCTAACCCCAATCATAATGACAATTATCAAGAATTCAATCAACAACAAAGGCTGTGGAGGAGGTGGTGAAATATGAACTCTTCTACACTGCTGATGGTAGTACAAATTAGTATAGCTGCTATGGAGATATGTGTAGAGATGCCTCAGAAAATTGGGAATTGATGTACCATCTGATCTGGCTAAACCACTCCTGAAAATTTCTCCAAAGGGTCTGCATCAGAACATTATAGTAATACATGCATATCCATGTTCATAGGAGCACAATTTACAATAGACAAATTATGGAACTGACCTAGGTGTCCAGCAGTAGATGAATGAATTACAAAACTATAGGGTATATGCATGGTGGAATTCTACTCAGCAATAAAGAACAAAATTATGTTGTTTGCAGGAAAAATAGATGGAGCTGAAGAACATTATGTTAAGTGAGATTAGCCAGTCACAGAAAGTGAAGGATCATATGTTTACTCTCATATGGAGAAACTAGAGAGTAATTGGGATATCAGAGGGAATTCAGATAATGGTGGAGAAACTCCAGTGGAGACAGAGAGGTGGTCTAGGGAAAGAAGTTGAGGGGAAGGGAGGATTAGTGAAGGAAACACTTCCATGTGCATTATGTGCATATGTGAGAGTGCCAATGTCAATCTCAATAACCTGTACAGGAAAGAGGGGGAAGGGAAAGGAGCCAAGGGAAAGCCCACCAAGTACTTTGTGCACTTATGTCACATCACTGTGATCTGCATTATGATGTGAGACTATAATGCACCAATACAAATATATTTAAAAAATCAAAAGAGAAAAAACTAGGAGAGAGCCAGCTTTTGGTTCTATTCAAGCCTTCAACTGACTTGCTTAACACCACTCACATTTAGAGTGGACAAACACCTTTACTCAGTCTGCATATCTAAATGATAACCTCACCTAATGTCAATCTCAATACCAAGTAAGGGGAAGGGAATAATGTGGGAAAGAGCCCCAGTTGGGGCAGAGGTGGAGGAGATGAGGGGACCCATCTAATGCTGTGTGTATTTATGACCCTATCATTAGGAACTTCATTATGATGTAAGACTATAATGCACCAATAAACATATTAAAATAAAAAATATCCTCACAGATATATTCAGAATAATGTTTGCATAAATACCTAGACACCATGTAAACTAGCTAAATTGACACACAAAATTAACTGTCCCAGATACTTAATTTTCCAATATAAATTTCATATTTTGAATTTATTCATTTATGCTAAAATATATATGAAGTTACAAATGTTCTGTTTACCAGATATTACTGGCACTATTGTTTGCCCTTCATCTCTACTTCTTTGGTTTCCTTTGGACCTCTTTGTGAGCTCACTCTCCAACCTTTAGGTCAGTTTTCTTCTCAAGAAGGCCTAAGGTTTATGGAGAGATTTTAGGAACACAGATCTAGAAAAGCTTAGGGACTTCTCTGTCTCTGTCCACCACCCGTGGCCACATCAGAGGATGACATAGTTATGAGAACATGGAAACTCAGCTTTCCTCCCTGAGATGGGCCACACTTTCAGGTGATATTTACACTTGAGAACACCCCTCTCCCCCTTCAGTGGGGTCAGCTTCAGCCTGAGACCATGGAAGAAGCTGCAGATTTGCTTTGCGGTGTCCCCTTCCCAGTCACCAGCTATATTCCCTTCTCCACCCTCCTCACCAGCTTTGCCCATGAGCACTACTGTTATACTTAGATATAAAATGTCCCTAAAGTTCACATTTTTTAATGTTTGGAGTTCATATAATTGAGTTGTCAGGGTTGTAATCCTACTGTCCTACCTGGTACCACCTAGATAAATCCATTTGGCTGGATGAGGTGGTTCCTGGGGGTCCGTCCTTGGAGATTATATTAATGGTTCCTCCTCCCCTGGCTCACTCTCTTATTTCTCACCTCCATGATGTGCTCTCATTTTCTCTGATTCCTGTCACCATGCCCTGAAATTCGAGGTCTCTGTCCTCACATGAATTGACCTGAAACCTTAAGAAAATAAATCTTCTTTCCTCTAAGTTATCTGGTCAATATTTTAGATGATAGCTGTAAGAATGCTGATGTTCACAACTTCCTCAGGAAGCATTTGGAGGTATTGCTTCTTGGAAGAGAAAGTACAGGTTTCTAATGTGGTGGAGCTTCTAAACAGGGGGCAAAGGCTCCCTCTTCCTGCCTCTAGCTTAAGCTGAGTTTATGAAAATTATTTCAGGCCATTTGGGCAGATCCTGGCATTGTCTTGAGAAATCCCATTAAGTCTTTCCTCCTAAATCAGCAGTATATTGAACTTCCATTCTAAACTTAGTCTCTTATTTTCCTTAGGTCTGTTGAGGACATGAAGAAGATATTTTTAATTTGAAAATGCTGTTTTTTTTAGAGAGCTTAATGTGGTGGCAATTATCGGACTTTGGAGCTGTGAACATATTCTAGGTTTCTCAAGACCATGAGTACCCAGCAACTCTGCATTTTTCTGAAAAGAAGCCTGGTGTTCCCCAAATAGATCAAAGAATTACCAAGTGAAGATAACCTCCACATGATATCTCCCAGTATTTGGATGTAAAGAGTGACTATGCATAATCATATTTAAAATAGGTGACATTACCAACTGCAGTTTTCAAAATGTCACAGACTTCTCTTTCCTCTACTCCAATCTCCATACTTCAGATACCCACTCCTGAAATGTCCTTGTCTTCATAATAATGTGGAAAATAGCTAAGAGTCTAGAATGTTAAGAGGTACAAAGGACATTAAAATTTATCCAATTTTACACCTCATTTCACAGTTCATTGCAGGCATGGCAAATAAGTCACTCATAGAATTAGGTGTCTAAGTTTAGTTTCTGGAAAATACAGTTTTGTTTTTATCAAGTAAGTTGCCACCGGCTCACACAGAAATAAGGAAGTCAGAGTGTTTATGAGACCCTCTCTTGACTCATAAGTCTCTGTGTTTATCTGAGCGTTTAAGGATGAGTCTTATTCCCTGAGCAACAGAGGTAGGACTCACGGTGGTTCAGGAGGGGGGGCTCAAAGAATTCACTGTTAGAAGATGCAACTTGGAGTGAAGAGGGTTTAAATAAGGGACTTGAAAGGCAGACTGGGAACAAATCACGGAGTGTGTAGAGCTGAGCTTGAGTGGCTAAGTGAGAAGTGCAGACAGATATGCAGCTGGGTACAGAGAACAGAACCGTGCAAGGTTGCTCTCCTTTGAGAATAAATGCACATGATACATTTAAGATGTTCTATATAAAGTATGATGAAATTTCAAAGGAGGTTGTTATTTCTAGTTAGGAGAAAGAGAGAATTTTGTATTAGCAAAATTCTTATGTCTGGCAACACAGATGAGCAGACTGTGTTGTGAAGCAAAGAGATCGAATGGAAAGGATCCATTCTGACTGGTGGGTAGGGGTTGAAGAGTCATGAACACCAAATCCACCCCAACTTTCACAGTAGCCTATTAAGGACAATGAAAAAAACAAACAAAGAAAAAAAATGTGATCCTTGAATAATTTCTATGAATGGCAGTGATATTATAGTATTACAATTATAACAGGCATGTTGGATGTATTTTGCCAGGGACCATAAATCTTAAGTACAAAGGCCTGTGTAACTTCATAGCACATCTTAACTGACCATCTGGTCCTGCCCTGGGTTGAGCATGTACAGAGCTTGTCCCCATAAAGATAGTTAACACTTCCTTCCTTTTGCTGCCCTTTCTCATGTATAAAAATACAACTGAACAATAAAAACCTCAGAGCTTGACAAGCATTGCAGGCTCTCCGTGTCTTTCTTTTCTCCCCATATCTACAGACTTTGGGCTCCCCCAGGACCCTCGAATTACTGGACCCTTGCGGGCAGGGGCAGTATTTTAACAAAAGTTCTTATTAGATGTCACCCTTTTTCTCCTCACAGTAACTATTTAATAAATAAGTCAGCACCAAGATTAATCTTCTAGTCTCTTCTAATAAAATTAATAAATATAAACCATATTATTCAATTTTCTCTTTGTAAAAAATTTGGACACTAAAAGAAAGACCAGTCATAATCTCCTGCAACTCCTATTCTTTTAAAAAGGCACCCTCATTTCATCTGAATGTCAGGTTCTACAAAAATGTTTTTATCTCCTCTCATCACAGAAGGAGACTTTCCATCTCCTTTATCTTTCTATCTTCTTTGGAGAAGACAGCAGGACGGAGTAGTGATCACTGCTATAAATAGGTAGGTAGGTGGGTAGATGATAGATAGATATTGATGATAATGATGATGATAGATAGATAGATAGATATTTTTGTTTTGTTTTGTTTTAGCAGAGACAGCACCATTATTCTTTCTGTAAATTAGCATATGTCCATAAGTAAAAGAAAGCTATCCCTTAGTAAATAGATTTTCTAAAAAAGATGAGGTAGAGATTTTAAACTTTAAGTTGGGAAAGGGGTACATTACAGTTTCTTGTGATTTGACTCTGCTTACAATTGTGAGGGCTTTTGAGGGCTTGACATGGCAGTAAATGTTATAGTCAGAAGTTATTTGCACTACACACCTTTTCAAAGGACAAAATATTCTTTCTAGAAAAGTAAATCTATTAAAAACATCTCAAAATAATAAAAACGAAGAAATAAAGTCATACCAGCAGAAAGAAGCACATTATTTTTTCTTTACTTGAGGCTAGAATCTCATTCTGAGTTTCTGATAGCCAATCAAACATGCACACACAAGTTGATATTTGTGGGGGGTTCATCTTATTAGAAAAGGAAATGTGGTGCCTCAGGAAAGATAAATGCTTTCCTAGCATTAAAAGTATCTTAGTGTAGCTCAAGGATTCTTAAAATAGGACTTAGTTGGATAATTCTGCTTTGTACAATATGATGGTCTCTGTGATGTTTAGATTAATCTCCAGGTAAGAGGAAACAACTATTCCATGCATATTTCATCTCTTTATCTCTGTTTCCATCTTTGAATAAAACACTCACCATAACACATGAAGATTTATTTTAAGAGATGCTTAACAGAATGCTTAGAATGAACTATAAGTAGCTTTGTTTCTGTCCTACTTGTCACTTGGGATGTCCATATCACTTAAGTGTTTTTAACTGTATTTCTTTTGATTGTGATAATTCGTCTGTGGGCCTTGTGAATTATATTGGGATTGCATATTTTAACTGTAACAAAATGAAATTCCTTTTTTGAATAATGTGAGGTAAACATTGGTAGCATTAGAATTAAGACTGATTCAGATAACAAAATTACTGCTAAAAACAAGATTAAAACTATATTTGTTTTGTTTACCAAATCCATAATATTCTATTTCACTGTAAATGTATAACAGACAAATTGGACAATGAAATACATATTAATCCACTCTCATTCAATTGTCTAAGTCACTTATTTTTCCTAAACTTGAGATTTAACAAAGGGCTTCCTGTCTAACAAATAGTCAATTGTATTTCTAAATAACAAAATAAAGTAATTGAGAAAATGAGATAAGCAAAAATGAATTTTGATATCTATACAAAATTCACTTAACTAATGCAATATGGGTTATTGTTGGCATGAGATGATTTCAATGAAGGTTCTAAGAAACAACTACTGGAGGCTATAACAAGTCATATGACTTAAATGAGAGTTTTCCAGTTTCTTCTCTAGCACTAAGTACATATTTTGCTGAGAAGAATTTCTGATCTGACCTTTCACATTAGATTATACTGTAAAGTATTAGGTAAACATTTTCACCTGGTGTTGAGCAGTGTAGCTTGGAGATTAAGGAATGAACTCTGGATCTCACTGTACCTGTCCTTGAGCCTGCCACTCTCCACCAACTACCACTGCAGGTGGTTGATCTCAGCTCCTTGCACACCCTAGATTCAAACTGATGGGATTTGGCTAAGACAGTGTATTTGAAAGACATAGGATTCCATAAATGATTCTATTCCTAGAAATGAAAGGCTCAATATTCATGATCCAGCTTAGAAAGATAAAAAGCTAAATTAGCTCAAAAAAGTAAAGGAATGCAAACGTATCAATGAATATTAAGAATATAGAGAAAAAGCATCTACCAGAAGGTATCAAGAAAGGAAAGGAATGTTCTTAAGTTTTTTGAAAATACAAAACACTGATGAATCTAGGGAAAACTTACAGAAAAAAAGAAAGAAAAGAGAGAGAAAGAAAAAATAACACATAATATGAAATTAAAAAGAGAATAAAACCATAAATAATATAAATGTTAAAAATAACTAGAGGATGCTATGAACAGTGCTGGGCATAATGCATTTGAAAGTTTAGAAGAAATGTTTCAATTTCTGGCATTATGTTATTTACCAGAAATAACAAAATTTCTGGCATTATGTTATTTACCAGAAATAACAAAATGCCAGAAAATTAACTTGAGATGCTATAGAAATTAACTTGAGATGCTATAGAAATGCTGAATGGAACAATAACCATGAAAGGCACTGAATCGTTCAAATTAACTGAATCAATTTCCAGAAAGAATTTACGAGGCCCAAGAGTTCTTCTAAAGTATGTTTCATCAAACATTCAAGGAAAAGTTCATTCCTAATAAAAACTTGCAGAGTATACTAGAGAATCCAAGTCATAATCTAAATATCAAGACCATGAGTATAATTTTTAAAAAGATAATTACAGTAAAAATAACCCTACAAGAACTATTACTAAGTCATTTTCTGATTTGGTAAAAATATACATATTTACATATACTCATATAAATATATTTTTATAGATTTCAAAATTCAGAAATAACTTGCATTATTATAGTAGTGATTTAAAAAAGAAAATACAGATTTATATAGGAATCATGAAAATATTCAGTAATGTGAAATTTATATTCACGACATCGTCTTGGCAAATCAGGAACAAAAGAAAATTGTTTTAACATAGTAACAAATGTTGATAATGCAACTCACAGTACACATATTTAATAATGAGCATTAAATCATTCATCTTTATATCTGCAAATTGCAAGTATGACTGTCTTTAGCTTTTCTGTTATGTGTTATTCAAAGAAACAATACAACAAGAAAATGAGAGAAAAAAACAGTGTGAGCATTGGGAAACAACAAACAAAACAATAATTATAAGAAGTGAAACTATTGTCTTCATACACATTCAAAAGAACCACTAATAACTAAAAAAGATATTTAGTCATTTATTAATTAAAAATAGTTATGGAGCACCTCTTATACTATCAAGGATCCAGTAGACAAAATGACATGGCTACTCTTTTGAAGATTATATTACTTATATACTTATATAATGACAGCATATGAAATGTGTAATAGAAGATGATAACCACAGGAGACAAAAAACTAAACAAAATATCATCAACATCAACAACAAAAATAACAGAGTAGGGTAAGGGGATCATGAATGCTATGGAGTGAGGTGGAAATTTAAAGAAGACATAGCTTCACAAATTGAACTAATGTGCAAAGTGTGAACTAAGTGAAGGAAAGAGGAATCATGTGATCTCGAAAACAATTTGTCAAAGAGAGACATTTGAACCAAAAGACATGAGCCAAATTTGATCTGGCCCCCATCATGAGAAAGAGCATGAAGGTCATGCTTCCTGAGCAGAGGAGACATGAAGAGGATGAAGTGCCAGGAGCCGTGCTCATGGGACTTGAAATCTACTCAGAGTGTGAAAGGGAGCCAGGGTGGAGATTCAACTGGACAAAGAACAGAGTGGAGCATCACAGCAAAGGGCCAAGCTGATTGATAACTGGAGTCAAAGAAAGGAAGCATTGCAATAATCACAGTGAGAGGCAATGGTTGCCTGAGACAGAGAATAGCATAGAGCTAGAGTAAGATTTTGAAATGAGAACTAATAGAATTTCTTGATACACTAAATGTGTCTATAAAATCAAGTGGAACCAGATAAATTAGCAAAATTAGCAAGAGAGTATGGCAAATTTGTTAATTTAAAATTTTTATACAGTGAAAACACATATGACATATGGTTTTATGATATGAAATTTAAATTAGCAAAGTACCTAATATACATCTAAAGAACTTCAAATTTGACCTTTTGTAGAAAATATAGCATAAAACTCATAAATCGCTAAAGAATAATTAAGCATAAATGTGTAGGGAGATTCAATATTGGTAGAGGCAAAATTTTCCAAAACTAGTGCAATTCCAATCAAAATCACAAGAAATTCTTTAGGGACTGGAAATTATGAAACTATTTTCAGACTTAGAACTAAAAGCATAAAAGAGGTAATTTAGCCCCAAAGGAGAAGCCCAAGGGGAGATAATGCTGTACTATACAAGGACCAGCATCATTCTAGAAATACAGAACAGTGCTGGTAAACAAATGAGCCACTGGAACAGAAGAGCATCCCTCACAGAGAGCCATGGAAACTCACAATGGAACTGACGTAGTAAAGATGAAGAAAGCAGCGACAATTACGAATGAGGTTAAAGCAATGTAATACACAAAATAAATGCACAGAGACTTACAGGTTAATAAAAAGATATAAACATATACAAATGAATGTCATTTGACATAACAGTGACAGCATAGTTAGTTAAAAAGACCTGAGGAATATAAGATTAGTAAATTTAACTCCATAAAATTAGTCACTGCTGCTCCCTAAAACATGCTGTAATAAAAATGAAAAGGCAAGACACAAACTGGAAAAGAACCAATATAAAGCAGAAAGAATTAATATCAAAAATATATAAACAAGTCGGGCATGGTCATGCATGCTTGTAATCCCAGTACTTGGGAGGCTGAGACAGGAGGGTCATAGGTTGGCAGCCAGCTTTAGCTATTTAGTGAGGCCCTTTGCAACTTAGTGAGACTCTGTTTCCAAATAAAGAATTAAAAATAGGTCTGGGGATACAGCTAAGAGGTAGAATGCCCCTGGATTCCATTTCTAGTACCACAAAAATAAAACAAAACAAAACAAAATAAAATATAAAACATAAACAGCATCTAAAAATCATCAAGAAGCAAACAGTCCAATAGAAACAAAAGTGATCAGATGCTTTATGAAAAACTAAACATAACTGGTCTCATTAATCGCTAGCAAAAATATGAATTAAAACCACACTGGAATACTGCTTCATATCCCTAAGATTTACAAAAGAGTTAAAAACCCAACATCAGATGATCAGGATTATAAATCCTATATACTGCTGGTGAGACTGTAAATCATAAGCACTTTGAAAAACTATATTAAGCGTTCCCATAAAGTTCAGAGGTGTGCATCTCATGACCTTGGAAATTAGCCCTGAGACACAAGCCTTAGGACAAAGCTTCCCAACAGTGACACCAAGGACACTTTTGCCTGACAGATTCTCTGCTGGGCTTAGTACTATTGTGTGCAAGTTCTAGGGTATTTAACAATGTCTCTGGTCTCCACCCACTATTCGAGAGCAACCTTCATGGAAAAATCTGGAATTTCTCCAGACATTAGCAATGCATATTTAGGCTAACCAAATCATTTTGTACAAGCTAAAGTACAATTTCACTTGGTAGAACATTTGAAATTCAACCAAAATCTCTGTTTTTGAAAAGAAAGTGCTTGTTTCTTTGTGGCAGGCCATTCAGACTCTGACCCTGTGGCCCCTCAACTTGAGGAGATGTGCAATTTTTTTTTTTTGAGAGGTGCATTTAAAATCAGCAGTTGCTCACAATACCTAGGCAAGGTTACCTTGAGGTGTGTTCAAATGACCTTAGCACTGATTTAGAATTTGTTAGCAGAAGCAGCTCTAGACCCTCATCAAAACCAAGCCATATGAGTTCAGACACAGTAATGTCTGAAGGAGAGAATGACTACACATCATTAGCACTCCACAGCACATGGGAGCCACTGTGTGTGTGTGTGTGTGTGTGTGTGTGTGTGTGTGTGTGTGTGTGTGTGTGAATCTCACTTGTTTACCTCTTTCTGAACATGTCCTAATATGATAGACAACTAGAATCTCTTGATACAATTCTCTAAAAAGAAAGTTATAATTCTAGCAAAGAACTGCAATAAAAAAAAAAAAAAAAAAGGAATGCATTCACTCAGAAAAAAGAGGAACAGTAGATGGAAATGATGGACTCTTTCACTTAAGAAACACAAGTGATTCATCTTTGGCAGGCAGACATGCCTTTTGCAGAGCAGGCTGCTGAATCCTGTATCCTGCAAGCCAGGCCAGTGCTGTCACCGGGGCAGCGGCTCCATGCTCGTGGGCAGGAAGGCCTGCCAACAGTTCTCTGGGCTCTATCTCAGAGCTATTAGAAAGCAATCAGGGAAATGATTAGACCTCAGTCAAGAGCCAAGTCAGGACTTTTGCTGCTTTGCAAATACTGCATGGAATTGCTCTTCACATGGTCTTATAAGGCTGTTCCTTTAAAGAGCTAGTCCTCCAGCAGGCAGACATTTAAGGACATCTTATATAACTGTGGTCATATCAGAGATTTTCAAATTAAAACATTTTAAGGGGAACTGATTAATTCTACCTCTATTTAATATTTGGAGACATGATCATGTTGAAGAGTGAATACATCACATCTAGTTAACAGAAGTTCATTAACCACTATAAAGGAGGCAAATTGGGAATAAGACTTCCACTATACTATCTAATAATCAGAGCAATGACAGTTACTTGTTTTATTGAGATCTTGCTATGAGAGTCATTGCATTCTGTGGCCATGCTATACCCACTTATTGATTTCACATGGGTTGTGATCAGCTCAGCAAGGCTGTAAAGAGGCTAAGTCACCTTGAAGATGTTATACAGTCCAACGCTTAGTAGATACAGAAAGTCAAATCTGTATGATGTCTAACATCCTATTCCTGACTTTGGTGTACAGTATGTCCTTCCACACTCTCATCGTTGAGGGTGCCCCTTCTCCTGCCTCGGATCCTCTCTTGCACAGAGTCCTCTCTCCAGCTCCCTGTCCTCACACCAGCTCCTTTACACACCAGAGCCAAAACATCAGTCTCTGCAGACTCCTTTCTCCCTGCCTGGTCATGAAGTTCTGTTTTTGTATTCTAGATGGTCAGGCACTCATTTTCTTTGCCTCACTTCTGAACAAACACAGGAACTCTCTCCCTGAAATCTTTTAAAAACTTTGTCAACTTTCTAAATTTTCCTTGGAACTCAGAAGAGTGTAAACCAAGCTTTGGAAACTCCTCAGGCTGCTTCCTGTTCTTCTAGAGTCCTGGGAGGGTTCTTGGCTGCCTTTTATGTCCTCATTTCCCACTTGTGGTGGTGAGTCTCACGGCATTCTCCACACTCTCCTTCAATTTCCACTGCAGAATCTGACTCTATCATCTGTCACCTAGATGAGGCTTTGCTCCGTTTGAGAGTTTTTGCGATGGATAGCATTTTGTAGTTCAATGCTTAAAAATAAATGGAGACTCAATGATTCAAGGCGTGTGAGAAAGATATTTTTTGACCCTCTTGATTTTATTTCTTTGGAGCATACATATCATATAGGACTGACATTTCAACACCATGGGAGGCTTTTATTTATGTCAGAGTAAGTTAACTAAATGGTGTGCAATGCATTGGATTGAGCTGGATAAAGAATGTCTGTTTTAACCACCCACATGATCATGGCTTTTCATCTAACAGAGCATCTTTTCTCCATTTAGGCCAAGATGCCAAGGGGACCGGAGGGAAAGGAGTGCTGCTTTACATGCTTTAGGTACTATTAGAAGTCTATTTTATTTTTAGTTTTCACTCTGTTGTTATGTTTAATCCATGTCAGTTTAGAAGCTTCTTTAAGTAATTATACCAGCATTACAGAATGAACACTTCCTGTATTCTTGGCAGGGACCTAAGATCTCACATAAGTTACTGTTCTGAATTATGGAAAGAAGTCCTTGAGATATTTACTTTTATTAGTGAAGAAAAAGAGGTTAAATCTCTTGCCCAAGGTCACACAGATAGTAATTATGAGAGACAGATCCATACACCAGGAATCTCAATGTACAGCTTCAACTCATAATCCATATCTGTTTAAATATGACAAGAGTGATTGAAATTGTCTTTATCTAGAGCAAAACGGGCATTTTGACAAGCCTTAAATATTTCTAAAATTATAAAACCATTTACTTTTTAAAAATTACTTATTGTCTCTCTAGCAGGATAAAAGAGCCCAGGGATATAGACTTGTTTGTCTTATGCACTGTTATATTACCAGTATTTGAAATAGTGCCTGATCTGTAGTGAGAGCTTAATAAATGTGTGTGGATTGATCAGATGAAAGGACAGTTGGAACAATTCACCTTCAGACAGGTGACCAGGATGCTGTTTTCTACTGGTCAGGTTCAAGGCCTCTGAGGAAACAAGATTTATGACACATGAGACATCCTTCACTCATGTAAGATCAATGATCCATAAATGTTTCTATTTCACTTTTGCATGGAAATAAAATCTAAAATGTTTGAAAAATTTTAAGATATACCTTCTCCCTAGCAATTCTGCAAATGTTGATTCATAGTCTTCTAACATTGGGTGAAAGACAAATTAAATATGAACCAGATATAAATTTAAATGAAAATTTCTTCTAGGAACCATTAATTTATTTATCCTTGAAATTAATAAAAATATGCTATATTTGAATTTTTCTTCAAGATTTCCTGCAATATTTTGTTTTCTAAGCCAGTTTTAATTCAATTTCTTAAATTCCTCTTCAAATATATTCAATTAAAATTATTAGTCTTTCAGAATATTTATTATTTCAAAGTTTTTATATTTTAAATATTAATTCTGTTTTCTGGTTTGTGAATATGTATTTTGATTTTCTCTGAAACCATTTTTATATTGCTACTCATTCATTATTTTTTATTTTTCCAAATATCTCTGGTAAGGTCTTATATTTTTTTAAAAAAATCTTGATGAATTAAATAATTCAAACCTAGTTGGCTAAATTCAAAGACATTAAAACGATAAAGAAGTAAATTAAAAATAAACCTCAAATGACATAAAATAGTAAAAAAATAAGGTCAATGATAAAGTAGATTAATTATCATGAAATAATTTTAGGAAAAACTTTAAAAAAGCATAGCTTAAGGAATTAAAAATTTAAAAACACTAAATTAATTTTCTTTCTCTTAGACATAATCCCTACTAATATTTTGGTGTATTTTCTCTTCTCTCTTACTTTCTCCATTCTTTCCCTCTCTGCATTCCCAAATATACAATTTTGAACTTTCCATATATACAGACCTGGGTCTTACATTGTCATCTGTCATCATGACATGAGGTATGATTTCATATCTTTAAAAATTACTTGAGAAAAATGAGGTATCCACTATTATTAGTGGTGCTTAGTACGTTAATATATGGATGTGTCATTTTTTTGTATCCAAGCTTCTGTTGTTAGATATTTATGTAACCCTAGACTGTGCTATTATAAATGATGTTACATATCTTGGATATAATTTTGACAAGCATTTTCCCTCAGGATAAATTTTGATAAGTGGCATTGCTAACACAATAAGTATAAATATGTTTTAGGCTTTTGATTCATGTAGCCAAACTTTCTCAGCAGAAGTCATGGCAAGTCACAGTCTCTCAGACTCATGAAGAACAGACCACTGTTCTTTGAATTATCCTATGCTATTCTGCCTGCAATGGTTTCCAATATTGATTTGGTCTGAATGTTCACGTCAACCTCAAAGTTCATATGTTTAAATCCTAACTGTAAAGTAGTCATATTAAGAGAGGAGGCTGTTGGGATACCATTAATAATAATTATTATTATCTTTATTAATATTATTATATACCTTTATATTTATATGCCTTTAATAATAATATTATTATATTTATTTTACTATTATAACTATTATTCTTGGTACTGTGAATTGAGCCCAGGAGCCTCTGAGCTACACCCCTAGCCGTATTTTATTTTTTATTTTAAAACAGAGTCTCACTAAGTTGCAGAAGCCCTCAAAAAGTTGTTGAGGCTATCCTCAAACCTGTGATTCTCCTGTTTCAGCCTCCCAAGTACTGAGATTACTAGCATGTACCACGATGCCTGCCTGGGATACATTTATAAAAAAGGTTCTGGAAAGTCAAGTGTGGTGGTAAGGGCCTGTAGTCCCAGCTACTTAGAAAGTCGAAGTAGGAGGATCACTGAAGCAAAAGTTCAAGACCAGCCTGTACAACATGATAATAAGCAAATAATAATAAGCAGCATAATGATAAGCAAAATAAATAAAAGAGATCCTGAAAGATAGTTGCTTCCTTCCATCATAAGAGGTTATAGTGGCAAGAGATCATCTATGAAGCAAGTGGGCCCTCACCAGATCCGCCCCCCACACCGTGCTGGCATGCTTACCATGGACATCCCAAACTCTGAAACTGTAAGAGATGTTTCTGTTGGATATAATAACCCAGTTTAATGCATTTTTCTATAGCACTTCAAATGGTCTAAGCTAAATACCTAGGTCCCTTTAGAAAAAATCCAGATTGTATGGGAGAGAAATCAATACTGTGATCTAGGACTTCTAAGATCACTGCCACTAACTTCTGCTTCCCAGCACAGGCTATAGCATGTCTGAATGTAGTCATTCTCTCTCATCCACTCCATGCCCATCTTCCGCATTTTTCCCTCTAAAATAGTATTAATAAAAGATTCTGACAACATCATCTGCACCTATTTTATTTCATGTGGAAGCCCCAGAGGTGACCCAGTTTATTTGTCCCTGGCTGAACAACCAAAAGTCCTCTAGAGAATGAGGTACAAGAAGAGAGTCCCAGCAACAGGTCCTTGGAGAGCTGGTTCATGTGTTTTGCCATTTCAAAGATGAGCATCCATCAGAATGCTCTGGGGTGTTTGTTCAAAACAAAACACAAACTGCCAATTTCTGGGCCCAATTTCAGAATTTCTTAATCAATACTATTGGTGGAGCTAGGCATGGTTGTGCATGCCTGTAATCCCAGTATGTGGGAGACTGAGACAGGGGGATCTCAGATTTGAGGTCAACCTCAGCAATTTAGTGAGGCCATCAGTAACTTAGGGATACCCTGTTTTGAAAAAAGAAAATGGCAAGTGATGAAGCTAAGAGGCAGAATGCCCCTGGGCTCAGTCCCCAGTACAACAACTGAATAAATAATAAATAAATAAATATTGTTGTGAGCTGGGAGTGGTGGTGAACACTTGTAATCCTGTGAGACTGTAACAGGAGGAACTCAAGTTCAAAGCCAACCTCAGCAACTTAATGCGGTTCTCAACAACTTAGTGATACTCTGTTTCAAAATAAAAAATAAAATAGTGCTGGGGGTATAGCTCAGAGGTAGAATAGGTAACACACACACACACACACACACACACGCACACACACACACACACACACACACATTGGTTGTGCTAGAAAATGTGTTATTTAACATGTTCCCAGGAGATGCTGATACTGTTGATGGAACTGCACTTTGGGAAAGCTTGCTCTACACCTATCACGTGTAGGTTAGTTGAAGTTCCCCAGGGTGTTCTCTGCTAATTTCCTGGAGCAACTGCCATTTATTAGATAAAAGTAGACAAGGAATTCATTATAATGCAGTTGAAAGCTTTTCAGTATCTCTTCTTCTTTTTATGTGTTAGTAATCTTAGTAAGGATCTGATAGTGGGTGATAGATAACTGTGAAAGGCATCCTTTTGCATGGAAGGACATGCTTCTTATTTAAGCTGTGCATATACTCTGGCTTTCTACTTTCTCATTAGGTCTGTTCTATGAATACTTTATATAAAAGATAATAGCTAACCAAGATTAAGTTTGATTGGTAAGGATTTAATGTTCCTAGTAGAAGTGTTATTCTACTCATATTTACTACCAAACCAAAAAGATACATATATTAAAAGAAAGAAAAAGTAGTGTTTTTCAATCAGTTTGGCTATACCTCTTGTGTTATTTTCTTTGTGATACTTCTAGTTTTATCCAATGATATGTTTGATTTATCTTAGTCCTGTAGTATGCATAATTCTCCCCAAGTCCACTGTCAGAATGTTGACATATTTATCCTGTCATTATTGTTTTATGTAAAATTGCATAAGTTTATTATACCTCCAGATATATTTCAGCAATTCAGAGGGAGAGAAATTGAGAGAGATATAAGAAGAAAGAGAAAGAGAATTTCAATAATAAGTCTGATAAAATATTAATATTAATTTTTAATTCTAAAAATTTAAACATAACAAAACAACATAGTTTTTAAAATTGGCAGATTTCATCTAACTCTTTACCAATGCAGGTATAGGACTGGAAAATTATCATAGTAATAGATGCTCAAAACCTTTAGTCATTGTGGTGATGTCAATTAAACCCCAATGAGGTTTAACTATTCTACATCTATTAAAATGATTTAAATTTTAATAAAAACAACAACAAAAAACTAGTGAGAATGAAGATGTGTAACAAGTGAGTCATTTCTGAGCCAACAATAAGATGATCATGTGGAGGACTTTAAAATACAACCCTATGATTATCATATGACTCAGACATTCTATTCTTAGGTTTTCACTCAAGTGAAAGTCTGTGTCCACACAAAGTTTCTAAGTAAAACATCAAACAACTTTATTTAATGTAGCACAAAGCTTTTTTTTTTTTAATCTCTATATGGAAAAACTATTGTCACTATATTTGTTGCTACCTAGGAGAAAAATTCCCTTCACAATGTATCATATGCATAGTCATGCAATTGAAAAGTGTTAGAATGACTTAAACTGAGTTAAAAGTGATTTGAGTGGAGTTGAAAATGGAGAGGAGACAGCCGGGCATGGTGGCGCACGCTTTCAGGAGGCTGAGAATGGAGGATCCGGGTTCGCGGCCAGCCTCAGCTACCTAGTGAGGCACTCTGCAACTTAGTAAGACCCTGTTTCAAAATGTATAGCTCGGAGGTAGAATGCCCCTGAGTTCAATCCCCAGTACCGCAAAAAAAAAAAAAAAAAAAAAAAAAAAAAAAAAAAAAAAAAAAAAAAAAAAAAAAAAAAAAAAAAAAAAGAAAATGGAGAGGAGAAATAAATTGTGACATGCAAGTACTATATATTCACAAATAGGCAAAAAAAGTAGGGAAGATGAGTCCAAGAAAACTCCAGGGTGGGCAGAATTAGGAAAGTTAGGAGGTATGTAGACTTCATCTTCCATATAGAATGAGTTAAGCCAGTTACAGAATGTATTGTTCTAAACATTGAGCAAGGGATAGGAAACAAGGCCATAATCAGGAAGTGTGTAAAAGTAATGAGGATGTAAATTCAATCATAAGTCTACAAGTTAATAACAAAATCTTCTGTAGGCTCACAGGAGGGTAGACAACCAACAGTTTATACCAAGACATTGGGTGGGTGAGAGAAAGGATGAATAGAGAATTTTTAATCGGGATGCATAAGAAAATAAAAGTTATTGTCATCAAGTTTATAAAAACATGAAAACTTAAAAAGTGGAATGTGGAATATTTAGTTTGACAGTTTTCTGTGCGTCACTGATGAGAATAAATTAGGCATTCCAGGAGTTCATAAGAAAGTGGATGAAGATATATAAAGTTAATTCCTAGGACTGATGATAAATGAGTGACAAATTTTATATAGAAATAAAGAAAAGAGGATCACAGACTGAGGGAGTATCTTGTGTAAAGTGTAGAGTTTCTTTTTCTTTTGTTTGGTTTGTATAAAGAAAATTTGTCATATATGGAAAAGCCAACTCATCAGAATATAAGACAATATTAGTCTTTAGGGAGATAATTAACTCAACAGCATTGTCAGGGAGACAAGAGTCCTTTAATCAAGAAACTAGTGAGAAAGGCTATGCTGTACACAAGCCTTCTCATTGAGAATTGAAATAACTTAAGTTTCTTATTTAAATTTGGGCTAAAGTCTGTCCATAGCAGGTCATATGAAGGGTATACCAGGATTAACATCTGGGAACTCCATGAAATACCTCCACTGTTTTGTAATGTGCAGTTATTCCTAGATAAATATAATGAGAGAACTCTTTCTCAATCTTGAATTTCTAAAGGCTAGATTAATACTGGATATTCTTACGTCATACAGAAGTGGAAGTACATGATATTCTCAGTTGAGATGTCCGAATGTTTTTTGGTGAAGTGACATTTATAATATGACAACCAGTCATACTTGTATTTTCATAGATTTTTTTCAAGATTTCACAAGAACCGAGAACATTTTTCTCATCTCACCGAGAAGCTCTAAAAAAGAAATCGATAGTGTTCAAAGAAAATAACCTACTGCTCTTTGTATAATTATTCATATGGTAACATTTGTCAGAGTTTTTATTACCAAACATAATTGGTTGACTTTCTTTTTCTGACTTCAGAAAACATATTTTTACTGACATTAAATGTACACTTGGAAACAGTGTGTAAGTCATCAAGATCTAGAACATTAAAAAAATCTAGATATTTCTATTCCTATCTAAAAGCAATGCCTTTAACTGAGTTGAATTTAAACACACACACACACACACACACACACACACACACACACACACACACACCACACTCCAATGCATCAGTTTTATTTTTAGTCTCTGTGATAGATAGGCAATGAGGTTGTGTTTGGATTTGAATTCCAGAATTTGCATGAAAAAACAACATGTTTTGCACCTGCATGCTTCCCTAGAGCCTAGAATAATTTAATGTTACAATTTCTGACAAGATAATTCCATCTTCTCTGTAGCTGGCTTTGCACTAGGCTGCTAGAGAAAATAAATGTGAAACTACATTGGGGTAGCAAAATATATTTAACTGAATTTAGCACATAAGCCAGAAAACCCCAAATTGGAGAAGAATGGCCAAAGGCAACACAGGATCCAAATCACTGTTTTGTCTTTCTCTCACTTACACAGGCCTGAGCTAGTTGTAAATCTGTTTCTGCCCAGTCTGTCTACACATGTGCACAAATTGCTTAGCACGCTTTGCCAAAATATAGTCTACAGAAGGAGTAATCTGTATCAAAACCACAACAGTTTCTATTTTAAGACAAATAGAAACTCTTGCACCATTTTTCTGAGGCCTTGGGAGCAATGAATGGAAATATAGAATCTCTTGCTTCCAGCAAGCTGGGGGATGAAGGTTAAAGGCAGCCATCAGAGCTCCACAGTGGCTCTCTAGGCAGGCCTGTCAGCTAGCACTTCTGCTTAAACTCCTTTTCACAATTTGGAAATCCATTTTATTTTTCTCTTATGTATTTTTACCAAAACATTTAATAGAACCCCTAGCCCATATAGGAAAGCTTTAGAATGCTCTCAGGAACCCTTTTTTAAAATTGACCTTGTGTTGTTTCTTTACAGGAAATGGACTTAGGTAACCTAAGTGAGCAGTAGAATTAGTTCTCTGTGGCTGAGGAGTAACTTCCATCTTCCATTTGCAGAGAGAAGGGTAGGGTTCATCTCATCTCACCACTCTGCTTGAGACTATGCTTGAAAATATACATCTCTGTAGCAGTGCTCCTAAAGAAAATGGATACTTTTTAAGCAGTTTTAAATTTTTCTTTAACTATCTAAATTATTTTATACTACACCAGAATGTATATGTCTGAAAAGGAGACTAGTCAACCAAGCAGTGAAGGAAGATAAATAAACCACAGAAAATATCATCCTCAGATGCTCAAAAGATATCCCATCCTGATTTTATTTTATTTTTATTTTTTTTCAAAAGTGTGCCAATTTAGATGTCATTAATCTGGGTCAAACTCAGTGTTGAAGACTCATGAGTGTACAGATTAAAGATTAATCCAATGACCTATGGTCATTCCTAGAAGAGAAGAGCTCTCTGAGACTAGATAGCCTGAATACAATTTGGTCCCCACAAAATCCAAAATTCTGTGGCCTACCTCCTTCCCTCCTAAAAGCAGATCATTTGTTCAGGAATGGATGCTCTTATTTTTTCATATGAATTTGCATGTCTGTATATAACTTTTCATACAGTCACAGAATCACAAGCTTTGATAGGATTTCTGTAATTATTTCATTCCACTAAATCAAAACTTGTGTCCTTTAACAACTTTATTCCTTAAGACAGTGTTTAATACTTATGCCTTAATGATTACAATATTAATAGTGTGAAATCCAAGGACCATGGAAAAGTTGGTTCTAGGAAAAAATTAAAAAAAAAAAAACAATCCTAAAATGATGAAATAGGTGAATAGAGCTTGGAAAGCTGAGCACATAGTAAGTCCCATCATTAAAACATATAAGAACTCAGAAATTCTAGCCAAATGTCTGAGATAAAATAGTGTCTCCTACACCTGTAATGACCTCTGGTCTCTGTCTAAATCCCAATGTCCTATGAATATCTTCTGTCACCTGCAAATTGGAATTAGGATGAGAAATCTTTGGACCTCAATCAAAGGAGATTAACCTAGATTAGATCATCTGGTTGATACCAATGTAACCTAAGGGTCTATGAAAGGGAAGAGAATGGCGGAGCACATCCTGAGGCATGATATGTGAAAGGGATCCCACCTGCCAGTGTGAGTTTAAGATTGGTGACAGAGATGTGAGCAAGTAATGTTGGTCACCTGTAGAATCTGATAAAGGCAAACAGAGGAGCCACATTCTGGACCTCCAGAAGCTTCCCAGCATAGAGCCTAGAGCGTTTCCTCAGCAGCCTTCCTTACACCTTGATTCCAGCCCAGTGAGAGCCTTGTCAGACTTCTCTCCTCCAGAATTGTAAAATAATGAATGTGTATTGCAGTAAACCACTAAATCAACATAATTTTTATGATAAAAACAAGATACTTTTACAAAATATTGTACAAATAATCACAGTACAATATGATGCACAGAATGATCTTCATGATTAATAGAAATACAGAACATGCTCCATTTGTTTTCTGTAACAGGCCATTTCCCTTTGGCTGGCCCAGGATTGAGGACACTGATTCAGAGATAAAACAATAATCCTAGCACCCAACTTGATCAGGGACTGAGCAAAGACAACCTAGTAAGATTCAAATGCATTGAAAGCCTGGTGCTGTGCTTGAGTGGAAGGCAGAGTACAGCAAGGGAACTGAGAGAAAATTTATCGTGGAAGATGAAAGACAAGGCAGGGACATTAATATTGTTCATAACAGTGAAAATTCACACATTGCAGAAAAAAAATTATGGACTAGAAACAGGAAGATACGTCATGCTATTTAAAAGGAAGCCCTTGGCAAGCAACATAATGGAAATATTACTCCTAGTGGAAATGGTTTGACTGAATTAAATGAAGAAATGTGGAGGAAACTATCATAAGGATGAAAAGTAGGGTGTAGGGAGTATTGTAGGACTGACGCATTTCTCTACCCAAGTTTTCCCTATTGACTTTGTTAAATAAAGACATGCAGGTATTAATTTGCTTAAACATAAATATTTATTTAAAAAGCAATGATTTTTACATCTTTATATTTATATCTCCAGTTTCATTTTGAACTAGAAAGTCAATAAGGAAGATTTTGAGCTTCTCTGGTAGTACTTACTATTAGTTTTTAACTTGAGAAAGTCTTAAGTATTTTCTAAACATGGAATTGAAAGATATATCTTATGGTATTAAGCTCTTATTTTCATATCATGGCCAAATAATTAATGAGAGTACTGTTTTGAAACTTACTTATTTCAACAAAATAAAGCGATATTGAACTGTTTTATTTATTTATTTAATTTATTTTC
This sequence comes from Graphiurus murinus, assembly GCA_004027655.1. Taxonomy (NCBI): domain Eukaryota; kingdom Metazoa; phylum Chordata; class Mammalia; order Rodentia; family Gliridae; genus Graphiurus; species Graphiurus murinus. The sequence goes on from PVLC010000160.1 coordinate 105,529, forward strand.
TTGTAGTAATTCGTGCAATATAGCATACATCTTTGTTAAGTACAAGTTGTTAACAACATATTTGCACACAATTCTCATTTGACACCTTCCCCAATTCCCACCCTGCTCCCTCGCCCTCCCTCCCCCTCAGGTTCAGTTCAGTGAGTGACCTTGATATGATTGTGTAAGTACATCATGTGCCTTAGGGTGTACCTCTGCCCCCTGCATCG